>JXCR01096626.1:55643-121681 GCA_002079205.1 Phalaenopsis hybrid cultivar | reverse complement strand
ATATATATATATATATATATATATATGCCGCGTACTCAAATCAATTAGTCTTGCATCTGCTTGTCAATTGTAAGTCCCCTCTGATATGAGGTTCGATTCCCCCCAGTGGAGGGTGTGGTACTCAAATTGTTAGGCGCAACGGGATGGTCGGGACTCGTATAATAAACTCAGGTCATTCCTTTTCAACATATATGTACATATATATTGAAAAGGAATGACCCAGAGGCTATTATACAAGCCTCCAACCACCCCTAATACGTCTAACAATTCAAGTACCACCTCCTCCTTAAGGCCAACTGTGCCAGAGTGGATTCAAACCTCAGACCTGAGGGGTCTTATACCATGGATGCCAACCAACGGGGTACGTGGCACTCACACACACAATATATAGATATATATATATATATATATATATAGACACACACACGCACGCACAAACACACACATAAATGAAGTAATGCAAGGGAAAAGTACCAAAGAGGGACTTGACTGATCGTTGAGTTGATTTGCATGTTTTCTTCTTTAGTTCAGCTGGAAGAGAAAAGAAATGGAAGAAATGAGACAACAGAAATTAAATATAACTGAATCAAATGGATACTTGTGACATTTGTATTTAAGGGCATTTATATACATACCACCCAATTTCTATGTATTTACATGTCTAATACCTAAATTTTACTTTTTCACATTTATACTTAACCCAAATCATTCATAACATATAAAAGATACCATTTTAACTTAAAAAAAGAGAAATACATCTTAAAATTTGAAGTTTACTTGTTAGATATGTAAATACATGGGAATTGAGTGGTGCGGTATGTAAATCTTCCTTGTCTAAGATTGAACTTTACAGCTGATAACAATAGGATTAAGAGCAGCTGACAGCAAGAAAGTGGAAGCGTTCATTCCTAGAGATAAGTCGGAATGAAAACNTGAAAAAAATTCTAAAATCTATTATTTGCAAGTAATTAGCTAAGGAAATTATTATTATTATGTTTTTAGAAGATTTGAGATTCACCATAAATTTAGTTTTAGTATCTGGCTTAAATAAAAAAATTTCAAATATTCCAATTGGTCTAGTAACCTTGAATTTGCAAATTCTATTGTTCTTGTTTCAAGTTGCAAAGATCAGAAATGCAAATTCCTGAATAATTTTGGCTAGTATTTCTTCATCATTGAATCTAAAAATTGAGTAAAAATTTACTAAAATAAAACTAACAAATTTACGGCAGAAATCGCAACATAGGTGGCAAATAATGATGAACAATTAGTTCTGATGCCAAGGTGATTATCATGTAAAACAAATAGATTATTATAAAATAAAAAAGGGGGATTCGCAAACATACCAACACTTCTTATGCATTTACATATTTAGCAGCTTATTTTAATATTTACTCATATAACACTCAAATCTTTAACAGCACATAAGAAAATAACACTAATATTAATTTTTCTAAAGTATTACACAAGTAAATATCATCTTAAATATGTAAATACACGAAAATTGTGTTGTATGTATGAAAATACCAGTAAAAAAAATTTACGAAAACTAACCTATCTCAATCACTTCATTTTCATTAACAATTTCAAAGTTCTTGTAGGTGTAACCCACAAAGTTGATATCCTTGGAAGAAAGCATCTGCAGAAAGCATAGAAGTCATAAAATCAACACAACAACAAAGAAAAATCCATAATTCAAAAACGTATTATAGGCAAAGTTAACTATACATTATGTGCTTTTATATCTTGATATGGTGGCTTACATATTTTGGATCAATTATAAAAAACATGTGAACATAAATATGGATATGTTGGGTGGCCAAAATGAACTGGTGTTAAGGAGAACTATATGAAAAGAGGTTATCTGAGAGAACTAGTGTCTGTTCATTGTGGCCGTAGGTGTTTGTATAAATATTTAGACATCTGTTTGAAATATATAGTAAGCACATACTTTCAATGAGCAATAAAATTAGTGTCAAAGTGTTAACAAAAAGAAATGGCGGATCTAAAATAATACGAGTAGAATTTAATATAATGATTAGTGAAGAAATACATTAACATCTCAAATAGTTCTCAACAAAACTGAATGAAAAGTGAAGATTCATATAGCTAGTTATAAATAGTTAGAAAGATTAATGATGATGATGACTATAATTTATTTTTAGTTAAAAATAGATCCTTAAGCTATGAAAAGAAGACAATTTGCAGACATCAATTGTTTACTCCGACATATCTTCGAGGGAAATTGATATATAGAGCTGATTAGATTGTTTTGGTCATTAAAATTGACAGCTTTCTGGAAAAAAAGTAAGAAAAATTCAGAACCCAGAACAATTAGTTAGTTTTAAAGCTACATAGTTTCCAAAAATTTTAACATCAGCAATTAAATGCAATGAAGCGTAGATCGAACTGAATATTGATTGTGTCAAATCCAAGCAAATTATTATGAAACTTTGGGGCTGATTGGGATAACTTCTGTTATTTATTTACTATTTTCTTTTTTGTTTGTTTGTTTCTTTTTTTATTTATGTTCTGATTTGAAACAAAATATATTTAACAATTTGATTAAACTATGATACTTTTTAAAAATAATTAATACACCTAAAAGTTATTGAGTGGTTTAAAAAAAAGAAAGTTTGTTTTTAGAAACAAAAAAATAAAACATGTAAAAAGCACACATGTTTTAAAAGCAAAAGAAAAAAATAAAAATAAAAATTGATCCCAAACAAGTCGTTGGTTTCCAAGAAGGGTGAAATTGCTCTTTAACACAATTATGTTTCATACTTTCTAGTAAGCAGATATATCTTTAAGAAATATGGAAGACCACAAATAACATGCAGAAAAAAAAAACAGAAGAAAGTATTTACCTTTCTCCATGGTCCTGGTCTTGATGAAGGTTGAACTGGGGCTGCAGGCTGCAACAATAGAAACAAATAGAGTTTGCGTGACTCGTGTGAGGAATCTTGACAAAATTAGCAGAAATTAACTCAACACTGATGTTATCACCTCTTCAAATTTTTCAAAGTTTTGGGTGTCCAATTCATCCTTGACATTTGGAATGAAGGCAGCTTCCATTTCATACAATCTATCCCATTCAATACCTTCAAACCATGGATGATTCTGAAATTGAGAAGAAAAATTATAACATTATGGTAATTGAAAAGTTAAGTATGTGTTATAACCAACAGGAAGCTAAATACCTTTATCTCATAAGCACCATTTGAGCCAAGCCTCTGATCAACATTGCATAAGAGCTTACTCATAAGGTCTTTTGCTTGTGGAGATAACTTGGCTTCTTTGGGGAACTTCAAATGTGTTCTCCAATTAACTATCTGATCGAATTATTACAAGGATTCTCAATCAAAAATAACTTCATTATCTTAGATAAAATTGAAACCTAAATCTAGCTTTACAATCTTAGATATATTTGAAAACTAACTATAGGCCCATCATTCATATATTAGAGATGAAATAATGAGAAAAGCGATAGATATATGGTTTGGAAAAAATGTTAGCTAATAACTGCATGAAATTGTTCATGACAAATCCACTTCAATTGGCCATTTTCAAGAAAGAAGCTAGAAGTTTATTTATTGAAAAAAAAAAAAATTCAACATATTTTATATGTATAAAAATGAATTCCCCTAAGAAATATACATGAGCTGTTTCAAGCAACATGGTATCAAGTTCGGGGATAAATGTTTCAGGATATGATTTTTCTCCTTCAAATAGCTTAGTAATTTTGTTAAATCTTCTCTACTTTTACACTACAATGATGATAAGATCATAGTCATTGAGCGACACCTTCACTCTAGCTAATTAAATTGTTGTATTCTGTAGGACAAGCCTACATCTTTATAGTGGTCTAAGTCTTCACTTTGGTAACCTATGGTAAATGAAATAAAAAATTGTTTAAAAAAAAAATAATGGAAACTAGCGATTTTCATTTTACAACCAATATAATCCAACAGCTATCTCATAAAATATTATAAAGTTAGTCAGTTCTGAGAACTTTCTTTTAGGTCAATTGCTAAGATTAGAAAACTTCTCCAAGAGTTCATGAATCTTACATTATGTTTTCAAGTTACAAACTTTGAGGAAATATTTTATCTGAATTTCATAATTAGCATGCAACAAAGAAATGAAAAACCATTCTTTGTTTCGGCCATGAAGTTTTTGGCTGTGAAAGCAGTTAGAAGTACGTTATGATACCTTCCTGCATGTAGTCATAGGTTCATCAGAATAGAATGGAGGATAGCCCACAAGCATCTCGTACATTATAGCACCAAGAGACCACCTGCATTCAAAATAACATGCTGCTAAGACTGCTTGACGCAGATCAGATTGAAGCTAAGATTTTACTAATCACTGTGGTTGAATCTTAGTTTTGTTATTCAGCATTTCTATCATAGTCGCTAAAAAAGAAAAAAAAAAGAAGATTTTACCAATCACATTCCATTGCGTAACCCTTCTTCAACAAAACTTCCGGAGCAATATAATCAGGTGTACCAACGGTTGAGTAAGCCTGCAATTTTCCAATGTCATGGATGTGTACATGGAAGTATAGATTGATCAAGAGAAAATATTAGAAGAATTTGTTAACACTCTATTAAGTTTTTTACTCATAAAACATTAAAAAAAAATGCACCATCATATACTATTTAGTTAGAATAAAGCGTGGGTATGAAGCAGTGATTAAGTTCCCTCTAGTATTTGGAGCTTACAGGTTTGAGTCATTAAAATTGCCTCTATGTAAATGGAGGGGTAAGGTTGCGTACAACTATTTCTCCCAAGATATAGCATAAGAGATAGCTTCATGAATTGGCTATGCCTTTTATCATGCTATACAATTTGAATAAATACAAAATAACCTATCAATGAGTTTTTCCATGTAAGCAGGGTGGTAGTTTGGTAGAAGTTGTGAAAGAAGTTTTACATAGATCATTATTAATGCAGCATGTTGCACTTGACAGAGTCATGAAGAATCTAAACTGAGCTCTAATGGTTAGGATAAGACTAGTTCATGAAAAAATAACAGGCATAATTGAAGAATGTAATAAAATATCCAAGCACTATGATTCCAGTAAGAGATATGAGGTAGAATTTAAATAAAACATCAAACAAGAATTGATGAGAAAAAATATGGAGGCAAAGGAATATTATTGACATAAATTGAAGCACAAGAATACAAATGGAAAGATACCACCTGGGCTGCTAACTTTAGGATACAACTGCAAAGACCCCCTTAAAACATCCAAGCACTGTGACACCACCTGGGCTGCTAACTCTATATACACAAAACAACCCTTATTTATAAGCACTAAAACCCCCTTATTACGAGTTCGTCATTCAAATAGAAAAACACAAAAACAAAATTAAAACATAAAAACTAAACTATAACATTGTGCACAGCACTAGTACTGACGCTCCAGAGTCATTTTCTCGGGCTTGGAGAAGATTCGACTCGAGTCTTCAATTCCATCTGGGAGACATTAAAAATGGAGTCATTCTAATCCCCAGATAGGTCAAGATCGGTGATCTAAGCATCTGTCCTAGCTATTATATTCACTTAATCAACACAATTATGAAAATGTGTGGCTTTCTCTGCCATTCGAGATTCACTACTACCGCATTTAACTTTAACCTGCTTACCATCTGGCCTTGGCGTAGCCTCAAACTGTTAGGCTTCAACTCCTTGACAAGCAATAGTAAAAACCAATGGTTCTATAACTCTTTCCATAATTGATCTTGTCATATGATTAGCTCCAAATCCCTCTGAGTCCAGATTCTACCCAGGCTTATGGTGAAGTGGTTCTTTAACATGTCCAATATCTCTCATTGCATTAAAATTACCACCTCTAAATTTTTCTGGATGAGACAAAATTTTTGTCCTGATATTTAAGGTCTAATATTATCTTCTCCAACATCAACCTAATTTTCTCTGAATTCAAACGAAGACTCCAACTTTTCATCCTTAGACCCTCCACCACTAAATGAACAGCAAGGGCTGTTTGCTCAGTTCCTTCCATCACGGCCTCTGCACCTACATCAATATCCTGCCTCTGATAGCCATCAAATTCAGTTTGATGTTGTGCAATGTATCATTGAGTCATAACCAACATTTTCATTCTTTGTAGCTCAAGTAAATCTTTCCCTGAAGATTTGATGATGATTAAGAGGTACCCGTCACCATCTCTTTTAGATATTTTAAAAACAGTGGAGCAAAAGTANCCATCAAATTCAGTTTGATGTTGTGCAATGTATCATTGAGTCATAACCAACATTTTCATTCTTTGTAGCTCAGGTAAATCTTTCCCTGAAGATTCGATGATGATTAAGAGGTACTCGTCACTATCTCTTTTAAATATTTTAAACAGTGAAGGAGTAAAAGTGTTGATTTTAGTCCATGACTGAAGTTACCCCATTAACACCAACAAAGTTTGAATTTCCTCTTTGATAAATGAATAAATGTTAGCATAGCCTTCATGAATCGCATGACAGTCATATTGCCAAGGCCGACCAAACAAGATACGAAAAGAATCCATTAGAATTACATCAAATAATGCCTTTTCCTTAAATTTCTAACAGATTAAAAATTGCACCAAATATTGTTTGGTGATTTTAATTTCAGCTTCCTTCTTGAGCCACGTGAGTTGGTAGGGATGGAGATGAGATTGAGTAGTTAGCTCAAGCTTCACCATATTTATTGAAACCGCATTTTCACAATTTCCATCATCGATGGTAAAGGTTACAAACCTTGTCATGAACCGTGCACCGAGTTCTAAAAAGGTTATGTCATAACCAATCTTTATTGAAAGACTGTTTGACACTTAGGAGACATGTTATCACAAGTAATTCTCTTTCAACTGCATGTATTACTTGCTCCCTTGTCATATTATTGTCTTCTTCTTGTACAACATCATCTTCTTCTAGTTCAATTTCTTCTACCAAAGAAATGACCTGTCAGTTTGGACAATTTGAGGCTATGTGGTCAAACTCATGACATTTGAAGCACCATCTATTGGGTGTGAGTTCCTCCCATTTCTGCGATAGCAGTCCCCCGAGGCTGGTCTAGTGTTGTTCGGTTGTTGTTTTCAACCCTCCATCCGCTTAGATGCGTTTTGGCTTGACCCAGTTTACTGGAACGAACCAAGTCAGTGGTAGGACTGCATGTTGGAATGTTCCTACCCAATTTATGTTGCTTTTCTACCATCACAGCCTAGCTAATCACATCTTATAGTGTCCAAAAAGGCTGGAGTTGCACCGCATTGGCTATAAATGGTCCACCCAAGAAACGAGCAATTGTGTGTTTTTTGGGTTCGGAAAGGTCACATTTAAGCCCTAGCTGTTCAAATTCAGCAACATAGTCTTCCTCGGACTATTTTTGTTGATGAAGGTGGTGTAGTCGAATGAACATCTCTTGTTAATAGTGTTTAGGAAGGAATTTACGTTGTAATTCTTTCTCATCTTGCTCCGAGTGATAATCTTGGATCGACCCTCCCTCTATCGCGTTTTCTTCATGTTTTCCAACAAAGAGAGACATTCTTCCTCAATTTAATGGCTAGCTTAACAATTTCTTCTAGGGGAACTTCTTTAAATTCAAGAATGCGTTCTATCGTTAATAGGCAACTAATATATTCATTCGAATCTAGTCGGCCTTCAAAATCTGAAATGCCGATCATGATTCTATAATCAACAATCAAGCTGTGCCTTTCACTCCTCCACTAACGCAGGGGCTGTGCCTCATTGTTGGAAGATTCATGGTAAAAGATAGCTTCACCTTCTTCTTCTTCCACCGCCTCGAAATCGTGTGCCAGTGAGTATTCCTCCATACTTTTCTGCTCCAAGACTGCCAGTCTTTCTTGCATACGCTGCATTTCACGCAAAAGATCCTCTATGGACTCTTCTTGATTGGTTCATGTTCCTGCATGGAGGCATCATAGATCAGCGGACGAATCTTGCATCAAGAAGTGGAACCCTTACACGGTGTTCCCTCAAGATTTCAATCTGTCCACAGATTTGAGTAAACTTCTCTTAGAATTGACAGATGACCTGGTTTGGATGATTTTCTGGCATCTCGGTATGATTTTACCACACAGATCTCATAGAAATTCAGACGGGAACAATGATGCAGTTGACTGGAATAGATTCTGGATGCTCGAATCAGAAAAGTAACGCCTCTTCACGGAATTAGTCTAGCTTCTGGAAACTGCAGTCAATCCCAAGAATTGGGAACGCCTCTCGTTCCTAGCTGTAGTGGAAGGATCTCGACACCTGAAACTGAAAACTAGGAGAACTAGAAAACCAATCTTGGCTAGGTTTTTTACCACTCCATGACTTCCTCTCCAAAAGGTGAGGCAGAAGAAAACCGAGCTTTCTAGAACCGCAAAGGTTAGAAATCTGAAAACCTGAGGCTGAACTCATGAAACGGCAAGGCGCCAACCTGAAACCGTGCGCATTGAACAGAACAAGGATGAAAAAAGCCTTGGCAGAAAGCTGTTCCACCGAAGAGAGAAACCAGGAAAACAACAAGAAATCTGGACAGAATTCCAGATATGGAGAAACCAAATTAATGGAAAGAAGAAATAAGAACTGCGCAAGACCTGATCTCTGGTATCAAAAGTAATACCGGCGAGAGGTATGAAAGTATTCAGAAAAAAAACAATCAAGAATTGTTGAGAAGAATTCTGGAGTCAAAGAACAACAAAAGGAATATTATTGATGTAAAGGAAGCACAAGAATACACTCGGCAAGACACCACCTAGGCTGCCAACTCCAAGATACAGTTGTAAGGCAGATGAATGGATAGCCCAACTTTCCCAAAAGAAAGAAACTCACAATTCTAAAACCAAAGTTTTGCCCCTATACACAAAATAGCCCTTATTTATAAGCACTAAGATCCCCCTTATTACAAATTTATCATCCAAATAGAAAAGCACATAAAAATATAATTAAAATAGAAAAATTGAACTGTAACATAATGTGGACAATTTTAGTATCGACGCTCCCGCTTCACACTGAACTTTAAGATTTGATATATAGGCACATAAAGATATAATTAAAATATAAAAACTGAACTGTCACATAATGTGGACAATATTTGTACCAAGGGTCCTGCTTCACACTGAGCTTTAAGATTTGATATATCAACCAAAGAAATGGTAAGTTCGAAAAATCAATTTGTAATAATATTTTTTCAATTTGAATAAATTATCTTTGGATGTTTGAGTTAATGCTAGTGCAACTATGAAGAAAAGGCAACGGTTTTTACTTTCATGTTCCCAAAAGGAGAATCAAAATCAAATGTGACATCAAAATAGAGAATAATATTTATCAGAAACTAGAATGTAAATTACCAGTGTTCTTCTGTTCTTCTGCCAGTGCTGTAATTGCTCTTGTTGTGTGCGCTTCGGTGTTGATAACCTTCTTTCATTTTGCAAGGAACCAGTGCTATAGTTTTTCTCTAGAGTATATTCCCTTTCATTAAAATAACTAGAGTCTAAAGGCTTGCATAGCCCAAAATCAGAGAGTTTCAAATGACCATTTCTATCCAGTAAAAGATTATCAGGCTTGATATCTCTATGATTCAAAAAAGAAAAACTTTACAATTTGAACAAATGTAGCAGGTACTGGAAAAATATTTCATGGCATATTAAGTTTCAGCAAACCTGTGAATGTAGTTGTGCTTGTGAATAGATTCAATAGCAAGAACAGCCTCTCCTACATAAAATCTGGCCTCATCCTCAGTTAATATATCCTTCCGCATAAGCAAAGTCATCATGTCTCCACCGGGTAGATACTCCATAATAAGGTACAAGAACTCATTGTCTTGAAATGAACAATAAAGTCTAACGATAAAATTACTATCAACCTCCGCAAGGATGTTTCTCTCAGCTCTTACATGTTCGACCTGGTCACAATTTCACGAGAAAATCTTAGGGCTTGTTTGGGATCACTTTTGTATTAGTTATTGCTTTCATTTTGAAAACATATTTGTTTGGCATTTTTTTTTTGTGTGTTTATATATATTTATTTATTTAAAAAAAAATTGAAACATTTAAAAGTTGTTGAGAGTACTTTTAAAAACAACTAAACATATTATATCATACCTAACATATTTTGTTTCAAATTAAAACATGAATTAAACAAAACAAATAAATAAAATCAAAAGTGATCCCAACTGGCCTCTTCAAGAGAAACCGTCATTAACTTTGATATAATTTACCTGGCCTCGTCTCAGCATCTCTGATTTCTTGAGTTTTTTCATTGCATATACATTACCCGTTGCCTTCTCCCTAACTATTCTAACCTGCATTATAAATTTGAAAACAAAGGAAAAAACCAGAGTTTTATTATCAAATGCATGGCATTTCCTAAGAAAACTATCTAAAAAACACTATGAACAAATGGAGAACCTTCACATAACTCCAAGTTTGCTTACTCTAAATATGGATCTGAATGCGTAGCAGGCAATGGAGAACTATAAAAATGGATAACAAATGAAAAGGCATTAACTAGATTGTACAAGATATGCTTCCTTTCCATGTCATTTATTGGATCTCTTAAACTATTGTTCATATGGCCATGATTTAATTTTTAGTAATGCTTTATGGCGCAGAATATTCGCCTGTAAAAGAGAAAAATAAAATTAAGTCGAGTGTTGTTGAGATGAGAAAGCTCAGATGGATGAGTGGCTTTACACTTAGAGATAAAATGTGTAACAAATAGATCCCTGAAAGGGTTGGAGTAGCTCTAGCAGCAGACAAGAATAGAGTCGCCTTAGACGGTTTGGTCACATTAAACATCACCAATTTGATGACCCGGTTATAAGAGCAGATGCTTTAGATTTGACCTATGTTAAGAAATGTAGAAGAAGATCTAAAACAACTTAGGCATGTTGTATAAAAAATGACCTTAATTTATTAAAATTAAATAAAAATATGACACTTAATAAGACAATGGAGAAAAATAATTCATGTAGATAACCCCACTTAGTGGGATAAAGGCTTGTTGTTGTTGTTGCCACATGTATATTCAATAATATCAATATAAAACAATTTCATTTTACAAGTGTGAGTCTACTAGATCAAAGAACTTAAAGTCCAAATATATATACTCATGCCAGTGATAATTTTTCATAGTTTGTGGGTGGAAGGATGGTTAGGCTTCATCAGTGTGGTTTTTTTCCTTAGAAGGAAAAAATCACGTGTTCTACATAAAAAAATTAGATGTTATTTTAAGAGAAGAAACAAGTATCAACCATTCTTGAGTCTGTTAGTGCCTCAAGCTGTGTTCAATTATCAGCTCAACATTCAAATAAATAAACGAAGGTAGACTCAAATTCAACTACAGATTAAATTTTATTTTTTAAGTTAAATCAAGTTGGCTCGAAACAAGTTTGAATTTTGTCAAATTAATTATGTCGAATTAAAAACCAAAAAGATTTAGCAACAAAGTTACCTATTGAAATCATAAACATGCATAAATATTTTATATAGCATACAAAACTTGAGTCCATGTTTGGCTCAAAATCGACTCAAAAGAAAGATTGAACTAAGGCACTGACTCATTAATTCGAAACAAAATTTATCAAGCCATTTTCAAATTTGATCAAATTACAAGTAAAATTGCTAATCCTCAAGCTAGGGTGGGGATAATATATGCAGGATCACCCTTGTTTAATCAAACATGCAATTTCTATCAACCACAATCACGACCTTCAAGTCATAACAGAACCGCCAAATCATTTGCATAAATACGCGCCCTCAATAACTGATGTTGTGAAATTCAACTAATGTAGCCCAAAAGGGTAGATTCTCATTGACAACCAAAAGATATCAAACTAAATATAAAAATAATCAGCCATACCAACATTTATCATTTTTAAATCATTAATTTTTAACCAAAATTTGCATCTGTATTGGATTTATTCTGTTTTAAATTAGGTATATGTTAGATCGGCACCTATAGGCAAATTTGTCTATTATTAGCCTACGAACAATTTAGTCTTTTATTTTTTATGTATAAATAGAGCTAATATATTTAGGGTTAGATTTATGCATGAGATTATTTTCTTTAAGTCTGAAGGTTAGAGTTTGGGAGAGATTTCCTATCACTTGAATTGTAGGAATTAAGAGAGATCAACTATCTTTCGTTTTGTGGATGTTTGTCTTTCATTTTGTTTGTAGTTGTATTATTGCTTTGGAGATAAAATATTTTATTTTCCCTAATTTCTGCCTAGAATTCTATCAAATGGTATCCGAGCAATCGATTCTGCGAAACAACTACTAAATCATTTTAGATTAGAGAGGATCGTTGCATATAGGTGCCTGAAAGGAGTTTCAAAATCATATTTGAGACTTCTGGGAATGAAGGTTTGGTGTGATTAAATCTTGCGCAGAAGAAACCGACGAGATTGAAGGGATCACACAATTCAACCTTTCGGAAGCATATGATAGAACCGAAGGTATCGGGCGATTCTATCGACAAGATCACACTTGGATCACATATAAACGATACATTCGCGACAAAACTCGTTGGAAAGTTTCAACGGGATCGTTGTGTGCTTCCTTATGGCACAACTCGAGCTAGTTGGGAGCTTGAGAAGCGCAACGCTCCCGTGTTTCTAATGATCGCAGCGCATTGAGACCCAAAACTCTCATCTTTTTCCTATTGCCGCTCTGTGGCTCCCACCTTTCTTCTGTTTCCCCTCTGTCCTTGCAACTCAATCACAATTAGAGCTAGCTGAGGAATGACACATAGAGATTGAGGCTAGAACAGAGAAGCAAGCCTGAGATATGACGTGCCCTACTCACAATACAGTAGTGATTCAAGCAATTTGGAGAGCCGACGACAGGTTAAGGCTTGCTACCTCGTGGTACAGATGCTTCAGAGAAAAAGCAGATGATTTGGAGAAATTGTAGGAAGAGACGAGCAAGTTAAATCCGAGAAAGAGGAAAGGTTCACAAACATTGACGAAAAAATTTCATCCAATGAAAACTAATTCGAGTGCTTGGAGAAGATGATGAGGCCTATCGATATGCAATACAAGACCCCATCGACGGTTCAGCTTGCAAAACCAAGGGTTGACCAGGGATTCATTGGCTAAATCGAAAGGAAAAGAGAATGGAAGAGAGGAACACGGGGAGGAAAGCATTGGGTGGATTAGAGATTTTCATTAGAGGCAGTTGGTTTGAAACATGGATAAGGGATTATGTAATGGGTATGGAGGAGCACGGAAAAGAAAGAATAGAAGTCACCATGGGTTATGGCTATGATCGAAGGAGTATTATCCTTAATACATAGGAGAAAAGAGTAGATGAGAGAGGAAGTTGGGGAGATAGTAGGGTTAGAAAGTTGAAGATGTCGATCTTCGAGAAGATAGACACAAATGGGTGGGTGTACCTGGTAGAACGATATTTTGCGGTGAATGGGCTAAACTAGAGAAGAAGCTAATGGCGACAGAGTTATGTTTGGAAGGGAAAGCCCTAACATGGTTTCAGTGGTGGGAGGCTAGATATTCGATTCGCTCATTGAAAGAAGTTAATGGTTTCTTGTAAGAACCTTTCAATTCATTCGCGAAGGAGATCTACAAGAGTAATTTTTTGAATTGANGGGGGGGGGGGGGGGGTTGAAGCAGTATTGGAGAAGAATTTCATGAAGGGTCTAAACATTGACATACAAGCAACACTCTGACTGTTGAGACCGCTGGGATTGGGAGCGATGATGGAGCTAGCCTAGATGATAAAGGACAAGAACCAGATGGAGAAGACAAACAGAAGAAATACAATGGGAGACTTACACAAGGATGCCTCGACGACCATGACGCCGAAGACCCATTATTTTACGAAGAGATGATAAAGGAGAAGAGTATAGGGGTCTATCCAGGGGTCAACTTAAGGCACCAGACAGAGACAGCGATTCAAGAGAAGCGAGCAAAAATGTTATGTTTTATGTGCAATAAAAATTTTGCCCACCTTTACAAGGATCGGATATTGTAGTTTTTCACAGTGTGGAGTGAAGGCATGAGAGCTTGATCTTGCATAAATTCTCTTTTATTCACCTTGTATCTTTTTGTGACGGGAGTAATGTATGATTGACAACTAAGAGAAAATTTGTATTTATTATCCTACGGGCACGTTAGTCTTTTATCATTTATTATGGTTTAGTATAAATATGGTTTAATATGTTTCGGGTTATGTATGAGATTGCTATCATTAAGTCTTTGGGTTAGGGTTTGGTAGAGATTTTCTGTCTTCAAATTATAGGTTTGGGGGAGACTGCCTACCTCTTGAGATGTAGGTATTTATCCATTATTTTATGTGTTCATAGTTGTATTGTTGCTTTCAAGAAATAAAATATTTTATTTATCATAAGTTTTGCCAAAAATCCTATCGGTATAGTATCATGTTTGGATAATTCTAGGTTCAAATTTTAACTATTAGGTAGGATTTAATTTTAGGTAGGATTATGTTTAAATCAAAATTTACCACAAAGCCTGACCTTCAATCTAACTTTTCTTCCAAAATTAGTGACCAAGTGCCTTGATTTAAGGAACAATATATGCAATAATAGAGTTACTATGATTCATCAAGAAGATTAACATCTCATTAGTTCATTAACGATAAACAGGTCTAGCATACATTTCTTTCTTTATAAAAATATATAGCCAGACTGCCTTATTTATTTATAAATATTTATTCATCTTCCATCATAAGCTATTGCTCAAGTCTTTCCAATTCAAACCTCATCCCTCTACTGTTAGCCTGTGAGGCACCTAAACAACATAATAATATATCATCGAGTTTACAACTTCATGTAAAGTTTGAATTTTTAATTAAAATATTGTTTATCTTAAGTTTAGGTTGAAAACTCAACATTTAAAATATCATTTCTTTTGTACGAGTTTCTTTAAAAGCAGTTCTTTTACAAAATTCATTCATATGCTCATAATACATGTTTATTTATTTTTGCTTGGGAACATCACATTTCCTTTATAAATTTAGGATCACTAAAATTACATTCTACAAGTGCATATATTATATATTTACCCACTATATCACTAAGCATAATGTGATTTTGTACACAAATACCAACTATATCACAATGCATAATCGAGACCCACCATATCACTAGGCATAGTGGGATTGTTCTCTCAAATATTGATGTGTGACTAAACATAACAAAACTCGTCATATCACAAAATATAGTGAAATTTTATTAGCAAATACAATCATAACGCAAAACACAATGCGACTCTTCATGCATTGAGCATGATGGGACTACTATCATATTCAATATTAGTAAGTAAATATTTCTAATCTTCATTATAATTTTATCATATTATTGTCCATTCTTCCGCCCTTTAATTTACTCATTATACATATCAATAATAATGTTTCTTCTTAAATTAAAATTCAATTTTATTAGATTGGAGAATACTCATTTATTCCCTTTCTTAATTAAAATAGCAAAGCAATAAAATAAACTTCATGTTCCATTTCTTTTCTAAATCAGCGACATGCCATATTTCAAAAACTGACAAAATATTTGTCACTTTAATTAAGATATAATAATAATTCATTGTTACCATTCATCAAATAAAAAAAAATATAAATTCTATTTCTTTCATTAATATTTGTAAATTCATGTAAAATTCACTTTTATAATATTTTCTTTAATAGTAAATGAAACAAACAAACTCAGTGAACATGTACTTTCAAGGATTCAAAACAACTTGATACTTTATTCAGCATTAAATAATTAGTCATCGTGAACAGTTTCAAATAAAAAAATTTCAACTTAGAAAATATAAATTATGCAAAATTAGGTTTGAATGATATTTTTTTTAAGTACATAAACATTGTTTAACTAATTCATAAAAGACTTTTGAGGTTAATATAAAATATATTTAGTTTACCCGAAATAACTTTTCACTGGTTATGTTTATTACAACTAGTCTTATAATTAACTTTACATACATATATATTTTATTTAATAACAAAAGTTTCTCTGATTTTTAAGATGAAATGAACTGTATTTATAATATAATTCATTTTAACTACATTAATTTCTCACTTTTGCTAAACCAAACAATTCTTATATAATTTCTAGATTAAGAAAGATAACAAGTAATTCCTTAATTTTCATAAACATATTTATAAACAAATGACATCTAATGAATCCTTAACTAATCCAAAAGTATAGTTTACAGCATGTAACATAAATGAACAAGCAGTTTTTTCGATTAAACCATTTTATTTAGCCAAAGAATCTTTCTTTTGCATAAAGTTAGAAACATGTAGGTAACATTAAAGTAATTCATTTTCAATTAAGAATTTATTGCATTTCATTATCACAAATATGAAATATGGGAATCTAATATAAGATAAAATATAATGAAGTGAATCAGGAATGCTTTGGAATAAACTTATCAAATTGTCAAACTAATAAATATACATGCATCCGAGGTAACATGCATCCGAGGTAACCATAACGTCAACTCGATTTCCTTTAGAAACTTAGCGATTAGAAATCATTAATATTCCTAACCATCCTGCAGCCAACATACTATGCGTAGAATTAATGAAAATAAATTTAAATAATTAATAACAAAGTATTTACCGAGATTAGGAGCCCTTTGCTTCAGTTCATCATTTACCTTTAGCATCTCTTCTTCCCTCTTTCTAGCATACTAATATGATCCGGAACCAAAAACAGCAAACAAATAACAAATAAATTACAATAGAGAGATGGGGGAACTTAAATGAGGGCTGATTTTACTTATACCAACAAAAGAAAACAAAATACAACGGTAATCTATTGTTCAAGAGATAGATCACCCCTCTAAAAACCCCTAGAGGCCACTTGGAACACCAAGATAAAAGAAAAATGCAGCCAAAAAAAAATAAAAAAACCAAACCCTAGACAATTATCCTCCAAAAATCCATTTCATACTTTCTCCCCAAAACCCACCTTGGTTCCCCTCCTCTTGTACATGATTAGCAGTTGTGTGGACCCCACCCGGATGCTGAAATGATGATCAGCCTCTCCTAGGAATCCCACCCCTCTAAACTAGGTCGACTAGCTCGATCTAACAATCGACTTGGTTGGTTTTGTCTGGCAGGTTCAGACCGGTCCAACTTGGACTGGCTTGTCATCTATAGCAAGACCTCTCTCGCTCTCTTCAGCTCTCTCGTCATCCAGAGTAGGCACAGGGGTATAAACCCTCCCCTACTAAAGAAGCACATTTTCCTCAAGGTGGAAGAATGGAAACTGCTTTTGGATACTTTCGTAAGGCTCCAATGTTGTTTCATCATTTGGCAGAGATTTCCACTTAATCAGTTCCTCCTTTGCTTCCACCATTCTTCCAAGATAAAGGTTCAGCTTCGGAGGTAGTGAAGACGATAGTGTATCTCTGATAGCATGCCTCAGCTATGAAATATGAAAGATTGGATGTATTGTTGATGAGCTTAGTAACTTCAAATGGTAGGCCACTAACCTAATGCGTAGTAATCTCATACAGTTCATTATATCATAGAGAAAATTTCTCTCTCCCCTGCCTGGGCAATGTCTTATGGTAGTAGGGTTTCGGTTTCAAGTAAACCATATCCTAGGGTTCGAATTGTATCTCTCTCCTATGTCTGTGTGTCTTCCTCTTCATGATTTATTGAGCTCTCAATAGATTCCCCTTATGCTCTGTCGATATTTTGTCCATTCCCCCAAGTACTGGTTGACATTGGATATCAGTGTAGTGCTATGCCCATAATGTATCAGGTGAGGTGAATCCCGCCCATACAGAATCTTGAAAGGGGTGACATGTGTCGTAGTATGGTACAAAATATTATAATGATATTGGCCCAAAAATCCACTTGGCCCAAAGCTTCGGCGTATCTAATATAAAACAATGCAGGTATGTCTCCACACTCCTATTTACCACTTCGATCTGGTCATAGATGTGGGGATGATATGATGTGCTTCTCTTAAAGATTATTCCTTGTAACTTAAACATCTACTTTCACAATTGGTTGAGGAACACATTGTCCTCATCTGATACAATAAATTTTGGCACTCTGTACAAATGAATCACTTCTCGTATGAACACCAGAGCAATTAAAACTATAGTGTTGGTTTTCGTGATGGAATGAAATGTGCATACTTGCTCAGGCAATCCACTACCAGCAAAATCACTGTGAACCCATGTGATTGGAACAACTCCTCCATAAAATCCATAGTCGCTCCTTGCAAAACTTTCTCCTGTAAAGCTAAGCGTTGTAGTAAACCTCCTAGCACCTTGGTCAAGTACTTATGTCATTGGCACACATCGCACCATGTCATTATGTCCTCTACATCTCTTTGCATCCCCACTCAATAAAGCTCTATCGATAGACAAGTGTAAGTCATATGTACATCGAAGTGTCCCCCAGTTGCACTGTAGTGAAAATTCTGCAATAGTCTAGGGATGTACTTTGATGCCCATGGCAACATGAACCGCCTCTGGTAGATTAATTGCTGCCCCCTCAATGAATATGCTAGATAATTATTCAAATCTTGTAGCAACTCTGCCTATAATTTCCTTAGCTCTTTCAACTTGCTCACTATCATGTATCATGGCTTCCCAATCTAAGGCAGGGGTACTGACAAGGTTATCAGTTGGGACTCCACCTTTCTCATCAGGACGTCTGTGGCTTTATTCTCCAATCCTAATTGGTACTAAATTTTGAAATCATATTCTGGTAACTTGGATAGCAACCTTTGATGTTGCTCAGTCACCATCCTCTGCTTCGAAAGATATTTCAAGCTCCCTCAGATGTCCTGGCTAGAAAGTGTCATCCCGACAGGCAGAACCATCACTTTTAAATGACCAAGAAAATAAACAGCAACTCTCAGTCATACAGTGACTTGAGTCTAACCCTAGTTGTTACAACCTAATTGAAGTAGGTGATAAGCCACTAGTCCCTGCATGAGTACTACTCCCAATCCGTTCCATGACACGTTCATTTATACCATCAATGGTCTATTGAAATCTAGAAATGCTAACACTAGTACGATGATCATGATTCTATACAGATGTTCGATGGTTTGTGTTGCTTCTTCCCCTCACTTGAAATTATCTTTCTTCAGCTACTCCTTGAGCGATCATGTTATTGTATCGTAACCCCTTCACAAATTTTTGGTAGTATCTTGTGAGACCTAGTAATCCCCTCAACTCGTTCAAACTACTTGGTAAAAGCAGGTTCATCAGAGCCTCGAACTTAGACGAGTCTGCTGCTACTTCTACCCAAGTCATCATGTGTCTTTGGTACTCCACCTATAGTTGTGCAAAAGAACATTTCTTCAAATTGCGTATAACTGATGCTCTCTCAATGTCTCAATGACTGTTCTCAGGTGCCCCCGCATGCTTTATCTCTATACGACTGTAGATCGGGATGCCATCGAAGAAAACCAGGATAAGGTTGAAAACCCTTTTCATGAAAGACTGAAATGTGGCTTGGAGTATTGGTGAAATCAAACAATATCACCAAGAACTCGTAATGTCTTCCATGATTTCTGAATGTTATCTTACGCACATCAGCTGAATTTATACTGATCCGATGGTATCTCAACTTAAGATCGATTTTCGAGAAAATGACTGCCCAATAGCTTATATAGCAGCTCATAAATCACAAGGATAAGAGTTATCAAATACAATCTCTTTGTTCAAAGTCCGATGGTCCACACAAAATCTCCAACTACCATCTTTTTTCTTCACCAATAGAACTGGATTGGAAAAGGGTCTCATACTGGGCCTGATAATTCCAACTTCGAGCATCTCTCGTATCAACTTTTCTATCTCATTCTTTTGAATTTGAGGATATTGGTACGGTTTGACAATGACATGATGGTCATCCTCCTTTAGGTTAATGGTGTGCTAAGGCTGCCTCGATGGAGGTAATCCGCTCAACTACTAAAAGTCATCCGGAAACTGTTGTTGGAGTTGCTAAGCTCCCTTCGAAAACTCTTCAAACTCAGAATTTTGGATCTCCTTTATGCTCTACAAGTCCACCAAATAGCCTAATCTTGCTCTTTATATCGTCTTAACCATTATTTTGAGCGAGACCATGATCCTGCATAGGCTAGCATCTCCCCTCAGCACCACCTTCCCACCCTTCACCTTGAACTCCGTCGTCAGGGATTTCCAATCCACCTGTCTCCCCAAATGTCTCCAACCACTTCATTCTCAAAATCACATCAGTGTTGCACAAGTCCAATAAAAGAAAGTTTGACACCACTTGTAGGCCATGTAGTTTCAGAGTCACTCCCTTGCACATTCCCCGACATTTCTCCACCTTTCTTTTTTCCACCATAAAACAAAAGTTCCCCATATCTACCAGTAGCTAAACCACTACCTGATTTGAGATGAAATTGTGTATGACACCACTATCCACCAACACCACAATCAGCTGCTCCCCGATCGGTCTGCTCACCTTCATAGAGTGATTCAGAGTAATTTGACCACTGAATTGAGAGATACCTCTGCTAAATTCAAATGCAAATACTCCTCTTTCATCACCATTCCTTCCTCCGACTCCTCACTATTTGTCTTCTCATGAACCATAAAGACCTGTAGCACATGCTCCTTGCAACGTTGCCCCGTAGCATACATCTCCTCACATCGAAAACATAATATTATAGCTCTTTTAACTTGTACTTCTGCATCAGTGAAGCGCTTGAAATTGCATCGTAATGGGCCCTCGTATTCTTCTACATTGGCATCTCTTTCTGAAACAACATCGTTTGTGTCCTTATTGTCATAACAGTGAAGGCACTCTTGTAGAATCCCCCCGGATGTTGCCTTAGTTGGTCTTTTACAACTAATTCTTGCCTTCCACCATCTGAGTGAGCTCCATCATTTCCTCAATCCCCACAGTCTCAAAGGTCGAAGGGCTGCTCGGATGTCGGGCTTTAAACCCTTCAAGAAGTTTCCCTTTAAAAATATCCTCAGTTGCCCCGAAAAGAGCTTGAGCTTCTCTTTGTATTATGTGATTGTCCCCCATTCTAAGTAGTGACATAGAATTGCTCATGTAGGTCTCCTTCCCGGATGGCTAGAAAATATTCCAACAAAAAATCTTTTAACTCCTCCCATGAAATGTATTGGGTACCTAACTTTCATCCACTAAAACCATGTTAGAGCATTTCCCTCTAAACATAATCTTGTTGCAATGAGCTTCTCTTCTCCTGTTAAGCCATTTACAGCAAAGTATCGCTCCAACAGATACACCCACCTATGTGCATCTTCCTCTTTAAAAACCAGCATCTTAAGTTTCGNTAATAGTAAATGAAACAAACAAACTCAGTGAACATGTACTTTCAAGGATTCAAAACAACTTGATACTTTATTTAGCATTAAATAATTAGTCATCGTGAACAGTTTTCAAATAAAAAAACTTCAACTTAGAAAATATAAATTATGCAAAATTAGGTTTGAATGATATTTTTTTAAGTACATAAACATTGTTTAACTAATTCATAAAAGGCTTTTGATGTTAATATAAAATATATTTAGTTTACCCGAAATAACTTTTCACTAGTTATGTTTATTACAACTAGTCTTATAATTAACTTTACATACATATTTATTTTATTTAATAACTAAAGTTTCTCTTATTTTTAAGATGAATTTAACTGTATTTATAATATAATTCATTTTAACTACTTCATTAATTTCTCACTTTGGCTAAACCAAACAATTCTTATATAATTTCTAGATTAAGAAAGATAACAAGTAATTCCTTAATTTTCATAAACATATTTATAAACAAATGACATCTAATGAATCCTTAACTAATCCAAAAGTATATTTTACAGCATGTAACATAAATGAACGAGCAGTTTTTTCGATTAAACCATTTTATTTAGCCAAGGAATCTTTCTTTTGCATAAAGTTAGAAACATGCAGGTAACATTAAAGTAATTCATTTTCAATTAAGAATTTATTGCATTTCATTATCACAAATATGAAATATGGGAATCTAATATAAGATAAAATATAATGAAGTGAATCAGGAATGCTTTGGAATAAACTTATCAAATTGTCAAACTAATAAATAAACATGCATCGGAGGTAACCATAACCTCAACTCGATTTTCCTTTAGAAACATAACAATTAGAAATCATTAATATTTCTAACCATCCTGCAGCCAACGTGCTATGCGTAGAATTAATGAAAATAAATTTAAATAATTAATAACAAAGTATTTACCGAGATTAGGAGCCCTTTGCTTCAGTTCATCATTTACCTTTAGCATCTCTTCTTCCCTCTCTCTAGCATACTAATATGATCCGGAACCAAAAACAGCGAACAAATAACAAATAAATTACAATAAAGAGATGAGGGAACTTAAATGAGGGCTGATTTTACTTATACAAAAGAAAACAAAATGCAACGGCAATCTATTGTTCAAGAGATATATCGCCTCTCCAAAAACCCTGGAGGCCACTAGGAACACCAAAATAAAAGAAAAATGCAGCAAAAAAAAATAAAAAAACCAAACCCTAGACAATTATCCTCCAAAAACCCCTTTCATACTTTCTCCACAAAACCCACCTTGGTTCGGCTCCTCTTGTACATGATTAGCAGTTGTGTGAATCCCACCCGGATGCTGAAATGATGATCAGCCTCTCCTAGGTATCCCACCCCTCTAAACTAGGTCGACTAGCTCGATCTAACAATCGACTTGGTTGGTTTTGTCTGGCCGGTCCAGACCGGTCCAACTTGGACTGGCTTGTCATCTATAGCCAGAGTAGGCACAGGGATGTAAACCCTCCCCTACTAAAGAAGCACCTTGTCCTCAAGGTGGAAGAAAAGAAACTGCTTTTGGATACTTTCGTAAGGCTACAATGTTGTTTCATCATTTGGCAGATATTTCCATTTAATCAGTTCCTCCTTTGCTCCCACCATTCTTCCAAGATAAAGGTTCAGCTTCAGAGGTAGTGAAGACGACAGTGTATAATCTCTGATAGCACGCCTCAGCTATGAAACATGAAAGATTGGATGTATTGTTGATGAGCTTAGTAACTTCAAATGGTAGGCCACTAACTTAATGCATGGTAATCTCATACAGTGCAAAATATCATAGAGAATGGTAGGCCACTAACCTAATGCGTAGTAATCTCATACAGTCCAAAATATCATAGAGAAAATTTCTCTCTCCTCTGCCTGGGCAATGTCTTATGGTAGTAGTGTTTCAGTTTCAAGTAAACCATATCCTAGGGTTCGAATTGTATCTCTCTCCTTTGTCTGTCCGTCTTCCTCTTCATGATCTATTGAGCTCTCAATAGATTCCCCTTATGCTCTGTCGATATTTTGTCCATTCCCCCAAGTATTGGTTGACATTGGATATCGGTGTAGTGCTATGCCCATGATTATCAAGTGAGGTGAATCCCGCCCATACAGAATCTTGAAAAGGGTGACATGTGTCGTAGTATGGTACAAAATATTATAATGATATTGGCCCAAAAATCCACTTGGCCCAAAGCTTCGGCGTATCTAATATAAAACAATGCAGGTATGTCTCCACACTCCTATTTACCACTTCGATCTGGTCATCGATCTGGGGATGATATGGTGTTTCTCTTAAAGATTGTTCCTTGTGACTTAAACATCTACTTTCACAATTGGTTGAGGAACACATTGTCCTCATCTGATACAATAAATTCTGGCACTTTGTGCAAATGAATCACTTCTTGTATGAACACCAGAGCAATTAAAACTATAGTGTTGGTTTTCATAATGGAATGAAATGTGCATACTTGCTCAGGCGATCCACTACCAGGAAAATCACGGTGAACCCATGTGATTGGAACAACTCCTCTACAAAATCCATAATCGCTCCTTACAAAACTTTCTCCGGTAAAGCTAAGCATTGTAGTAACCCTCCTAGCACCTTGGTCAAGTACTTATGTCATTGGCAAACATCGCACCCTGTCATTATGTCCTCTACATATCTTTGCATTCCCACCCAATAAAGCTCTATCGATAGACAAGTGTAAGTCATAATTACCTCAAAGTGTCCCCCAATTGTACTGTAGTGAAACTTCTGTAATAGTCTAGGGATGTACTTTGATGCCCATGGCAACATGAACCACCTCTGGTAGATTGTTGCTGCTCCCTCAATGAATATGCTAGATAACTATTCAAATCTTGTAGCAACTCTGCCTATAATTTCCTTAGCTCTTTCAACTTGCTCACTATCATGTCTCATGGCTTCCCAATCTAAGACAAGGGTACTGACAAGGTTATCAGATGGGACTCCACCTTTCTCAACAGGACGTCTGTGGCTTTATTCTCCAATCCTAATTGGTACTAAATTTCAAAATCATATTCTGGTAACTTGGATAACAACCTTTGATGTTGCTCATTCACCATCCTCTGCTTCAAAAGATATTTCAAGCTCCCTCAGATGTCCTAGCTAGAAAGTGTCATCCCAACAGGCAAAACCATCACTTTTGAATGACCAAGACAATAAACGTCAACTCTCACTCATACAGTGACTTGAGCCTAACCCTAGTTGTTACAACCTAATTGAAGTAGGTGATAAGCCACTAGTCCCTGCATGAGTACTACTCCCAATCCGTTCCATGACACATTCATTTATACCATCAATGGCCTATTGAAATCTGGAAATGCTAACACCAATACGATGATCATGATTCTCTTCAGATGTTCGATGATTTGTGTTGCTTCTTCCCCTCACTTGAAATTATCTTTCTTCAGCTACTCTGTCAGCGATCATGTTATTGTATCGTAACCCTTTCACAAATTTTCGGTAGTATCCTGTGAGACCTAGTAATCCCCTCATTTCGTTCAAACTACTTGGTAAAAGCAGGTTCATCAGAGCCTCGATCTTGGACGAGTCTGTTGCTACTTCTACCCAAGTCATCATGTGTCTTTGGTACTCCACCTATAGTTGTGCAAAAGAACATTTCTTCAAATTGCGTATAACTGGTGCTCTCTCAATGTCTCAATTACTGTTCTAAAGTGCCCCCACATGCTTTATCTCTGTACAATTGTAGATCGGGATGCCATCGAAGAAAACCAAGATAAGGTTGAAAACCCTTTTCATGAAAGGTTGAAATGTGGCTTGGAGTATTGGTGAAACCAAACAATATCACCAAGAACTCATAATGTCTTTCATGTTTTCTGAATGTTATCTTACGCACACCAGCTGAATTTATACTGATCCGATGGTATCTCAACTTAAGATCAATTTTTTAGAAAATGACTGCCCAACAAAGCTTATATAACAGCTCAAAAATCACAAGGATAAGAGTTATCAAATACAATCTCCTTGTTCAAAGTCCGATGGTCCACACAAAATCTCCACTACCATCTTTTTTCTTCACCAATAGAACTGAACTGGAAAAGGGTCTCATACTGAACCTGATAATTCCAGCTTTGAGCATCTCTCAAATCAACTTTTCAATCTGATCCTTTTGAATTTGAGGATATTGGTACGGTTTGACAATGACATGATGGACACCCTCCTTTAGGTTAATGGTGTGTTAAGGCTGCCTCGATGGAGGTAATCCGCTCAACTACTAAAAGTCATCTAGAAACTGTTGTTGGAGTTTCTAAGCTCCCTTCGAAAACTCTTCAAACTCAGGATTTTGGATCTCCTTTATGCTCTACAAGTTCACCAAATATTCTAATCTTGCTCTTTATATCGTCATAACCATGATTTTGAGCGAGATCATGATCCTGCATAGGCTAGCATCTCCCCTCCGCACCACCTTCCCACCCTTCACCTTGAACTCCGTCGTCAGGNCTAAGCTCCCTTCGAAAACTCTTCAAACTCAGGATTTTGGATCTCCTTTATGCTCTACAAGTTCACCAAATAGCCTAATCTTGCTCTTTATATCGTCATAACCATGATTTTGAGCGAGATCATGATCCTGCATAGGGTAGCATCTCCCCTCCGCACCACCTTCCCACCCTTCACCTTGAACTCCGTCGTCAGAGATTTCCAATCCACCTTCGTCTACCCAAATGTCTACAACCACTTCATCCTCAAAATCACATCAATGCTGCACAAGTCCAATAAAAGGAAGTCCGACACCACTTGTAGGCCATGTAGTTTCAGAGTCACTCCCTTGCACATTCCCCGACATTTCTCCACCTTTCTTTTTTCCACCATAAAACAAAAGTTCCCATATCTACCAGCAGCTAAACCACTGCCTGATTTGAGATGAAATTGTGTATGGCACCACTATCCACCAACACCACAATCAGCTACTCCCCGATCGGTCTGCTCACCTTCATAGAGTGATTCGGAGTAATTTGACCACTGAATTGAGAGATACCTCTGCTAAATTCAAATGCAAAAACTCCTCTTTCATCACCATTCCTTCCTCCGACTCCTCACTATTTGTCTTCTCATGAACCATAAAGACCTGTAGCACATGTTCCTTGCAACGTTGACCCGTAGCATACATCTCCTCACATCGANATCACCATTCCTTCCTCCGACTCCTCACTATTTGTCTTCTCATGAACCATAAAGACCTGTAGCACATGTTCCATGCAACGTTAACCCGTAGCATACATCTCCTCACATCGGAAACATAATATTATAGCTCTTTTATCTTGCACTTCTACATCGGTGAGGCGCTTGAAATTGCGTCGTAATGGGCCCTCATATTCTTCTACATTGGCATCTCTTTCTGAAACAACATTGTTTGTGTCCTTATTGTCATAATAGTGAAGGCACTCTTGTAGAATCCCCCCGGGTGTTGCCTTTGCTGGTCTTTTACAACTAATTCTTACCTTCCACCATCTGGGCGAGCTCCATCATTTCCTCAATCCCCACAGTCTCAGTGGTCGAAGGGTTACTCGAATGTCGGGCTTTAAACCCTTCAAGAAGTTTCCCTTCAATCTTGTTGTAGAAATATCCTCAGTTGCCTCGAAAAGAGCTTGAGCTTCTCTTTGTATTCTGTGATTGTCCCCCGTCCTAAGTAATGATATAGAATTGCTCTTGTAGGTCTCCTTCCCAGATGGCTAGGAAACATTTCAACAAACAATCCTTTAACTCCTCTCATGAATGTATTGGGTACCTAACTTTCATCCACTAAAACCATGTTAGAGCATTTCCCTCTAAACATAATCTTGTTGTCATGAGCTTCTCTTCTCTTGTTAAGTCATTTACAACAAAGTATCGCTCCAACAGATACACCCACCTATGTTCATCTTCCTCTTTAAAAACCGGCATCTTCAGTTTCGTTATCCTTGCATCGCAACCCCCAACTTCCTCTCTACCCAGCAACCCCCCCGCCCCCGCCCCCGCCCCCGTTGCCTAGGATGAAACTCCCTCCTTGGTTGTAAACTTTATCCCCTCCTGCTTCTCTCCCCCCTTCATCATGCTCATCCATGCCCTCTGTAAGACCCCTCCAATTTTTAACCCATCCCCCTCTCTCTAAAGTTTCCAACCCCACCCCTCATAGTCCTAGGGGGAGTTCTTGGCAATACATGTTTTCTTCCTCATCGCCATCTTGTTTGATCTCCTTCCTTTTCGATCTGGCCAAGGATTCATTTATTAATCCTTGGTTAAGGTTTGCAATTGAGCCATCGGCGAGATCTTGGATTGTATCTCCAGGAGCCTCTTCATCATTGCATATATGTGGAAGAAAACCTATCCTCCATGGTGGCAAACATTTTTCTCCATTTTTTATTTGATTTGCCCTACTTCTCCTTCCAACACATCCACTTTCTTTTTTCTATTCCTCCAAGGTCTCACTCTGATACTAATTTGAAACGATTCAGAACCAAAAACAGCATACAAACAGTGAATAAGTTGTAATAGAGAGATGAGGGAACTCAAATGAGGGTTGATTATACTAATACCAACGAAAGTAAATAAGATACAATGTTGATCTCCTGTTTGAGAGTTAGAATCTCTCTCCACAAACCCTAGATGCGGCTAGAAACATCAAGATAAAAGAGAACTCTAGCCAAATAAAAAATAAAACCAAACATTAGACAACTAGCCCTCATAAATACTCTCCAAGATCCCATTTCAAATTGTTCCCCCAAAAACCCTCTCGATTCTCCTCCTCTTGCACGTGATTAGCGGTTGTGTGGATCCCACCGAGTGTCGAAATCGTGCTCAACCTCTTCTAGGTATCATGCCACTCTATGATGCGTCGGCTAGCTTAGTCTAGCCATCGGCTGAATTGGATATGTTTGGTCGGTTCAAATAGGTCCAACTTGGACCGGCTCATCATTTGAAGTGAGACCTCTCCCTCTCCCGTCAGCTCTCCCTTCATCTAGAGTAGGCACGGGCGTATCACACATGCTCCTGAATTTCATTAGTTCAAAACCGGCTCAAATTAGCTCCGAGAGCAAGGATTTCCCTTAACAACCATCCTTGACACACATCCTCCTTAGATTTAGCCACTTGATCCCATCTTTACCGCATCACACCACAAAATTCATTTGCTAAAGTTAAACATGGCAAGTGCTAGTCAAGAAAGTGCTGAGATGTTAGGGAATTTATATTTTAAGAAATTATTATTTAAATTCATTTAAAGAGCAGAAAAAAATTGAAATATGCAATGATCAATCATACAGATGATTCCCAATCAGCACAAAATTTTATGCATGATAGCCAATTGTCATACAATTAGTTATCTTATTTACATCAAATTTTTAAACCCTAATTTAGCATAAACTTTAATCTCCTTTTATAAATCTATTAATCACTTGCATCCCATAAAAATGACTAATAAATTATAGCTAATAAAATTTAAGGTAATAAGGAAGAATGAAATCTTATTGGCCAATACAAACATATTTGATTTTATCTTTATGAAACCATTTAAGATAAAAAAAAGGAACTAATGACTTGTATTAATTTTAAGGTCATTTTAGTGTTCTCAATCAAAATCAAATTGTATGCAGAGGTTGCTCCCAAATATGCATGCAAAGTTCTCCAATTGCAACTATTTCTACTCAATCCAACTTATTGCTTCCCAAATGCATTGTCGAACTTATGAGTATGCTCGATGGTGCATTTCACCATTCCCACATGCAGATTGCTGCACCCAATCACACCTCTTGCATGTAACTGCATATTGTTTACTCTTTTGTTGCAACCATTGCTTATTGCTAAATAGATACTCACTAAAGGACAATGAATTGAAACTAGCAATCATCGATAAAATTGATCACTTTTACGCAAGCTTGTACTATTTTAAAAAGTCATGTCTATGATAATTATATTGGCCATCATTGGCCTTTCAGATCTTACTTATACACATAACAAAAACAATGATTCATATTATCATAACAAAATTTGTGGATCGTATTATTATGACGATAATTAAGATAAATATTAATTATTATCATTCGAACTCACATAAATCATCTTCTTATATTTTTGATGATAAAGATTCATTTTCTCCTTGTAATCAAATATTCCAAAAGTTTCTCTCTACAAAATATTGTTGTGATAACGTCACCTATACATTTTCAAATAATGTTTTTTTCTTCTCTTTCTTTTTTTTCCTCCGATCAAATGCAATCCACTAGACGCCCCATACATTTTTAAATAAGGTTTTATTTTTTTCTTTTTTTTTTCCTCTGATCTAACTTTTGGTCGCACAAAATTCATTTTTTTTCTATTTCAAAATGTGCTAAGATTATATGATCCTTCTTTCTATGAGGACCTCCTCTCAATGTTGATTGATAATTTTTATGATGGCACATATCCTTCCAATGTTAAATTAAATCTTAGGAATATTCATGAGTTACCAAAACTTAAGTGTGTCTATTAATTAACTGAGTCTGATAAGCATGTTCGTCACAAAATAGCATTTCCTACAGATTATGTTGATGTATCAACGCTTGTAGTTGACCTACTCCAAATTTTATAATGATTCTTGCTCCAAGCCACTTGCCACTATATCAAGAGGTTTTCTATTTTAGATGGTTATAGGTTACTTCAAACATGTCTACTAGAGATTAAGTTTGTGTTATCATTACCATCATGATCACTAACTACATTGATGGTTCACATCGCAAATATCTCACATGTGTCTGAAGTCTGAAGCCCAAAGCACCTAAGTTTCCAAATCCTTAGGAGCTTTTTGGACTTCTTCCACTTATTGTTCTTTGTACTAAATGGACATTTCTTCCATTAAATGATCCAATGATGCTACGTTATTACCTACATCGCCTCCAGCAAACTCTTTAGAAGAAGAATTCTACATAAAGCAGGTGAATTTATTTAGTATAATTCAGCGTATTTAGCCCAAACAAGTCTCAATTTTCATTTTCCAACCAAAAAATTGAATTGGACTACAAAAGAACTAAACCGCCCAAATTTTTAAAGTTATTTAAAAAATATTTATAATTTTACCAAATTTTGCATCTTTTATGATATTTAATTTATTTAAAGTTGGGTTCAAATATCCTTTCAATTATTGTTAAAATTTAACTATTAGATATAATAAAGTTTGAATTTAAATTATCTTACATGTTCATTATGATTTTATTTTGGGGGCATTTAGATAAATACCACCCAATTCTTATGTATCACACATCTCACACCTAAATTTTGTTTTTTACATGTATACCACCACCTAATTCTTTCACATCACATCAGAAAAATCACTTTTTAACTTTTAAAAAGTGAAATATACTGTTTGCATAGGTAAGATGCTAAATATGTAAATTTTTTAAGTGTAGATGTTAGATATGTAAATACATAAGAATTCAGTGGTATGTACGTAAACCTTCCTTTCTTTTACATATATGACACTCAAAACTTTAGATTTTATATCTCACACTTAAAACTTCAAATTTTATGCCTATAGCAGTCGTTAATGGTGTTGGCCCATCTTCAACAAGCCCTAGCTAATCTTCACTGATTTTGGGGCAAGAAAGGAGAAATATACCCACATGCACATAAACAGAGCTGAAACTTATCCAGATTTATCCCAATATTCACTTAAAATTTCAGATGAAGATTCATCCAAGTATGCTCTTTTTAACCTAACCTCTTCGTTGTGATTGAGACAAAGTAGACAGCATAGAAATAGACGCAAAGGAAGCTTGAACTCAAAAATGCCTTCAAACACGATGAGGAGCACCAACCAAAGCCTTCCATCTTCGAAGCTGCCGACTTCCCAATCATATACCTCTACCCACTCTTCCCCTGCGAAGGCGATGTGCTTTTTTGCTTGGTCACCAATATGAGATCCAACTGTAAGGATTGGGGGCTTTTTGGGAAGAACAATCATGGCATCATTGGCTAGCTTTTAGAGAGGCTTCAATTGGTCGTGAGGGACTTCTTAGCTCTATCTCTAGAGGAGAAGCAGCAAGCGAGCGACAAATAACAGGTGGAATGATGAGGCTAAGAATTTTAACAGAAGTGTGTTANGTTTGTGTTATCATTACCATCATGATCACTAACTACATTGATGGTTCACATCGCAAATATCTCACATGTGTCAGAAGTCTGAAGCCTAAAGCACCTAAGTTTCCAAAATCCTTAGCAGCTTTTTGGACTTCTTCCACTTATTGTTCTTTGTACTAAATGGACATTTCTTCCATTAAATGATCCAATGATGCTACGTTATTACGTACATCGACTCCAGCAAACTCTTTAGAAGAAGAATTCTACATAAAGCAGGTGAATTTATTTAGTATAATTCAGCGAATTTAGCCCAAAAAAGACTCAATTTTCATGCTCCAACCAAAAACTTGAATTGGACTACAAAAGAACTAAACCGCCCAAATTTTTAGAGTTATTTAAAAAATATTTATAATTTTACCAAATTTTGTATCTTTTATGAAATTTAATTTATTTAAAGTTGGGTTGAAATATCCTTTCAAGTATTGTTAAAATTTAACTATGACATATAATTATGTTTGAATTTAAATTATCTCACATGTTCATTATGATTTTATTTTCGGGGCATTTACATAAATACCACCCAATTCTTATGTATCACACATCTCACACCTAAATTGTTTTTTACATCACATAAAAAAAATGNTTAAAATTTAACTATGACATATAATTATGTTTGAATTTAAATTATCTCACATGTTCATTATGATTTTATTTTGGGGGCATTTACATATATACCACCCAATTCTTATGTATCACACATCTCACACCTAAATTGTTTTTTACATCACATCAAAAAAATCACTTTTTAACATTTAAAAAGTGAAATATACTTTTTCTTGCATAGGTAAGATGCTAAATATGTAAATTTTTTAAGTGTAGATGTTAGATATGTAAATACATAAGAATTCAGTGGTATGTACGTAAACCTTCCTTTCTTTTACATATATGACACTCAAAACTTTAGATTTTATATCTCACACTTAAAACTTCAAATTTTATGTCTATAGCAGTCGTTAATGGTGTTGGCCCATCTTCAACCAGCCCTAGCTAATCTTCACCGCCGGCGACTGATTTTGGGGCAAGAAAGGAGAAATATACCCACATGCACATAAACAGAGCTGAAACTTATCCAGATTTATCCCAATATTCACTTAAAATTTCAGATGAAGATTCATCCAAGTATGCTCTTTTTAACCTAACCTCTTCGTTGTGATTGAGACAAAGTAGACAGCATAGAAATAGATGCAAAGGAAGCTTGAATTCAAAAATTCCTTCAAACACGATGAGGAGCACCAACCAAAGCCTTCCATCTTCGAAGCTGCCGACGTCCCCATCATATACCTCTACCCATTCTTCCCCTGCGAAGGCGATGTGCTTTTTTGCTTGGTTACCAATATGAGATCCAACTGTAAGGATTGGGGGCTTTTCGGGAAGAACAATCATGGCATCATTGGCTAGCTTTTAGAGAGGATTCAATTGGTGGTGAGGGACTTCTTAGCTCTATCTCTAGAGGAGAAGCAGCAAGCGAGCGACCAATAACAGGTGGAATGATGAGGCTAAGAATTTTAACAGAAGGGTGTTGNGAGGAGAAGCAGCAAGCGAGCGACCAATAACAGGTGGAATGATGAGGCTAAGAATTTTAACAGAAGGGTGTTCTTTTTGTTTTAAATTAAATATTTTTGGTGATATAGGTGTAAAATTTGAAGTCTTGGTATGAGATGTCTAAAATCTAAAGTTTTGAGTCCTATGCATGTAAATCCCCTTTTTATAAATAAGGATTAATGGTTTCAATTCAACATTGATGATGAATGATTAAGTGAAGGCAAGTTATTTGTCAGATAGTTGAGTATTATTTCTTTAAATCTAAATTATGCATGCAGATCACATGAAGCTAATTGTAAGAAGTTCTCTCTCTTTTCTGTGTACTAATAACAATCAGACATAATTGCATAAATTAGTTCAAAACCATTTCTTTCTTGCCAAAAAAGTTAAAGATCCTATTTGCAAAAGGGAGCTGTGTCAAAGTCACACATGATTGATATGGTTAAGAATTGTTATGAATTCTTATAATTTACTGGGTACAGGTTACCCATTGGAAATCACACATTGCATATAGTTGTCTTTTAGTCGGTGATGTCGTTGGGGGTTGAATCTAGGGTTTTAAGATGTTCAAGGGGTTTAAGCCACTAGAAGGAAATTACACATTGCCCATANCTCCTCTTCGGAAATATCAGCATTAGCCAAACTCCTCTCCAGAATGACTCGTCTGTAGGAAAAAAGAATATAATTTGTTAATACTATATTAGAGTTACCTAATTTATTAAAGAATATACGTTGTTAATGCCAAATTCCTGNCTCCTCTTCGGAAATATCAGCATTAGCCAAACTCCTCTCCAGAATGACTCGTCTGTAGGAAAAAAGAATATAGTTTGTTAATACCATATTAGAGTTACCTAATTTATTAAAGAATATACGTTGTTAATGCCAAATTCCTATCCTCTCTCTCTCTCTCTCTTCCTTCGATTAAGGCTCTAATACAAGCTAAACAAATTTGGATACTTTACAACTAAAGATCTCTTTAGTTAAATAAATTGGCAATCAATTATACAACCGAATAAATAAAATAATAATAAAATAAAAAAAATCATACTTTTTTACCTTTCTTTTATCACATGAATTTATGTATTAATGAGACTGATAATACACNAAGCTAAACAAATTTGGATACTTTACAACTAAAGATCTCTTTAGTTAAATAAATTGGCAATCAATTATACAATCGAATAAATAAAATAATAATAATAAAAAAAAATCATACTTTTTTACCTTTCTTTTATCACATGAATTTATGTATTAATGAGAATGATAATACAATGAATAAGGAAAGGCTTATATTAAGAAACCAAGTTGGATTGAATCGTTAATGTTGCTTAAATAAAATGTAAAATATTTAGTGGATAGGGCTATCAAGACGGTTCGTTGTTCGCAAACAATTCGTGTTTGGCTTGTTAAGAAGCTCGTGTTTCATTCGTTCACTANGCTTATATTAAGAAACCAAGTTGGATTGAATCGTTAATGTTGCTTAAATAAAATGTAAAATATTTAGTGGATGGGGCTATCAAGACGGTTCGTTGTTCGCAAACAATTCGTGTTTGGCTCGTTAAGAAGCTCGTGTTTCATTCGTTCACTAAGCAAATGAGCCNAATATATAAATCATTAATTTTCACGGGAAAATATTTGTGTAAGTAAGACATACGCAGCGCTACGTACGTTGGAGGTTATTAAAAGGGTACAGGCGGGTCATATTCCTATTATACCCTCCTGTAAACTCCTTGTAATTTACCTGTAACTACCGGAACTACAGAAGCGGAAACTTATTTGTAGGTTACAGATAAGTTACAGGGAGGTTACAGGAAGGTTAAATGGGGTATAACACGGATGTAACCCCCTTATACCCTGTGAATAACCTCCCGACGTACGCAGCTCTGCGTACGTTTTACATACANCTGTAACTACCGGAACTACAGAAGCGGAAACTTATTTGTAGGTTACAGATAAGTTACAGGGAGGTTACAGGATAGTTAAATGGGGTATAACACGGATGTAACCCCCTTATACCCCTGTGAATAACCTCCCGACGTACGCAGCTCTGCGTACGTTTTACATACGCAAATATTTCTCCATTTTCACATTCGTTGTTTTTCATTCATCGCCCTCTTTACTCATGCTTCGGCTTGGCCGNATCTCGATCCTACCCTTGACATCCTACGACTGCTTGACTAGGGTTGTCAAAATGACTCTTTGTTCGTGAACAACTTNCTTCCTCAATCGAAAACAAAATCATTTCCTTTTGTACCAAAATCTTAATTTTCTTCTGGAAATCGCGAAGGCTNCTTCCTCAATCGAAAACAAAATCATTTCCTTTTGTACCAAAATCTTAATTTTCTTCTGGAAATCGCGAAGGCAGCAGGAGAAGAAGAGAGGCGTGGAAGAAACTGAAAGAAGGGGATATAGACAGTGAAGAATAGAGGGGAGCCAGATAGATCGGAGCTGGGTAGTTCAAAATACCGCTGGAATCAAAATGATGCCAATTGCGAAATATAAAAATGGGGTAAAAGGGCCTATCGCCAACCGCCATTTTCGCGCCTATGCCTGTTCGACCCTCTCTCCCAAATCAACGAAGACAACGGAAACTCTCTCTCTCTTCNCCATTTTCGCGCCTATGCCTGTTCGAGCCTCTCTCCCAAATCAACGAAGACAACGGAAACTTTCTCTCTCTTTGCCTCCTCTCACTCACTTCCCGCGGTAGAGGGGGAAGTTTACATATATATCACATTTTTTTATGTATTTGCAAATCTAATTTAGAGATATTTACAAAAGTACCAACATTTCTTATATGTTTTTATATATTTAACAAGATAATTTTAATATTTACTTATGTAGTATTTTATTTCTCAATCATATTAAAACATATGAAAAGATTAAATTTAATTTTTAAAAATTTAATATTGGTAACATTAAAATTAATGAAGAGCGTCTGCCAGCGAGTAACAATTTTACTCTCCATGTAGTTTTTCTTAAACCAAATAGCAAACTTTTCAAATTAAAAGCATTTCATTTACTTTACACCCTCTTTAGAGCAGAACAAACAACTCTTTAATGTATACTTATTATTTATCCAGGGTTGAACCAACATTGCGTTTTAGGGTCGGCGAAGTAACCAAACCTCTATTTTTTTTAGTAATTGGCAATAAAGATAAAATTAATAAATTATCTAAACTACATTAAAATATATATTAAATTTTCCTATTTATATATGTATATAAAAAATATGTCAGTGTGAATCTCAGGACAAACGGATGGTTTTGGAGCGAGGAACGATCGATCAGACGCCTTATTAACATTTAAAAGATTTGATGCTAATGAAGAAGGCATTGAGGTCGGGTGATTGGAAGAATGTGACGAGGAACTTCTTATAGAACGACAATCAACTCCAAAGCTAATCAACGAATTACTCTGTCCCGGACCGTGTGCCAATGGAGTCAAGGTGTAGCGAGCAGTCGACAGACTTCTCATCGACCGAATAAATTTGTGAGCCTCATTATACCCTACTGTTCTTGTAATTACTATCTCCCCCTTCCATCAAACTAAGATTGGGGAGGGTGACTTGTAATTTTGTAATAATTGTGACATATTCCTATAAATAAGGGGTTCATGTCATGAATAAAGGCTAGACTCTTTTATTGTTCTCTACTTCGCCCTCTCTCTCTCTCTCTTTCTAATCACTTCCTAATAGAATGTTCTATACCTTGGATGTGTTTCTCCAATATTTTCGGATTCAACATGTGCGGTGAGCGTGGAAACATACCGTCAACAAGAAGAGGAATCCAACAACAATAACATGGAGAATTTAGCCAGAGAAACGTAATGGAAGCAGCATGCACTAACGAATTCATGGAATAATTCGNAGCAAGTTAGAAATTTATATGACTAAAATGGGAGACAATTTTAAGGAGGTATACCTCACCAAATGCACCTTTTCCTATCATTATCAGCAAATCAAAATCATCAACTCCCATTTTATGCCTCTGAAGTCGCATGTACTCCGTCTCCTTTCTCTCCAAGTCTTTGAGGACGCTATTTTGCTCCTCTTTGGAAATATCAGCATTAGCCAAACTCCTTTCGAGAATGACTCGTCTGTAGGAAAAAATAATATGTTGTTAATACCATATTAGAGTTACCTAAGTTATCAAAGAATATACGTTGTTAATGCCAAATTCCCGTCCTCTCTCTCTCTCTACCTTCTATTAAGGCTCTAATACAAGGTAAACAAATTTGGATACTTTACAATCAAGGATCTCTTTAGTTAAATAAATTGGCAATCAATTATACAATCGAATAAATAAAATAATAATAAAATAAAAAAAAATCATACTTTTTTACCTTTCTTTCATCACATGGATTTATGTATTAATGAGAATGATAATACACATGAATAAGGAATGACTTATATTAAGAAACCAAGTTGGGTTGAATCGTTAATGATGTTGCTTAAATAAAATGTAAAATATTTGGTGGATAGGGCTATCAAGGTGGTTCATTGTTCGCAAACAGTTCGTGTTTGGCTCATTAAGAAGCTCGTGTTTCATTCGTTCACTAAGCAAATGAGCCAAACACGAATACATATTTGTTCGTTCAAGCTCGGCTCGTTTATATATATATATATACATCTATATATGTATATATATATATACATATATGTATATATATATATACATATATGTATATATATATATATATTTATATATATATAATTGATGAGTAATATTTTAAATTAATTTAATTGTCTATGATGCTACAAAGATTTATAATGAATTAAAATTATTAATTAAAAAGTAAAATAAAAATATATTTAATTATATTTAAATGATATTTTAATATATATAAAAAAATTTAAATCTCGATCCTACCCTTGACATCCTACGACTGCTTGACTAGGGTTGTCAAAATGACTCTTTGTTCGTGAACAGCTCGTGTTCTGCTCGCTAAGCAAACAAGCCGAACACAAACAAATATTTTGTTTGAAATATAAACAAGTTGAACACGAATAGTGATATTTTTTAACAAGTCGAACGCGAGCTGAGTCCAGGCTCACTGGTGTTCGGCTCGGTTCGGCTCATTTACACCCTTATTGGTGGATTCCTCTAATTAGGCTACTTTAGCGAACATGCCTAAGAGTTATATTTACATCATGTTCATGAGCTTACTAATATTAAAATATAAATCATTCATTTTCACGGGAAAATATTTGCGTATGTAAGACATACGCAGAGCTGCGTACGTTGAAGATTATTAAGAGGGTACAGGCGGGTTACATTCTCATTATACCCTCCTGTAAACTCCCTGTAACTTACCTGTAACTACCGGAACTACAGAAGCGCAAAACTTATTTATAGGTTACAGATAAGTTACAAGTAGGTTACAGGAAGGTTAAACGGGGTATAACACAGATGTAACCCCCTTATACCCTCTAAATAACCTCCCGACGTACGCAGCTCTGCGTACGTTTTACGTACGCAAATATTTCTCCATTCTCACGTTCGTTGCTCTTCATTCATCGCCCTCTTTACTCATGCTTCGGCTTGGCCTTCATTCTTGTTATATTATGACCAATATGCATATAAATGCATGCAATCAATCTACATCAACCTCCTAATGTTTTACCTTCAATCTTCTAAAGACAGTAAAAGCAAGCAACATTAGAATTCTAATGCATACCTTTCTCTGCGCTCCCTCATGCTCTTCATCTGCTCCTTATAATGAGTTTCAATGTACTGTTTCGCAGCCGCAACCCTCTGTTTGGTAGCATTTGATGGAGGTTCCTCATTAATGGTAGGTTTATCCACATCCTTTCCAACATCTCTCCTTTTGTGGCTGGACTTTGTCTTGTCTTTAGTATGAAACTTATTAAACCAACTCATGGCAGAATCCACCCTCACCACCCCACAAAGACAAATACCAAATGGATTTTTATATAACAACTTTTGCCGCAAAACAAAACCCTAACGGCGTACGAAAATCTCAATGAACCATTAAAAGCCCTTTTTTCTTCACAAATTCATGAAATCGATGAGTCGGCTTCCTCAATCGAAAAAAAAATCATTTCCTTTTGCACCAAAATTCTTAATTTTCTTCTGGAAATCGAGAAGGCAGCAGGAAAAGAAGAGAGGCGTGGAAGAAACTGAAAGAAGGGGATATAGGCAGTGAAGAATAGAGGGGAGCCAGATAGATCGGAGCTGGGTAGTTCAGAAGACCGCTGGAATCAAAATGATACCAATTGCGAAACCTAAAAATGGGGTAAAAGGACCTATCGCCGACCGCCATTTTCGCGCCTATGCCTGTTCGAGCCTCTCTCCCAAATCAACGAAGACAACGGAAACTTTCTCTCTCTTCGCCCCTCTCACTCACTTCCCGCGGTGGAGGGGAAGTTTACATAGATCACAATTTTTTATGTATTTGCATATCTAATTTAGAGTTATTTACAAAAGTACCAACATTTCTTATATGTTTTTATATATTTAACAACATAATTTTAATATTTATTTATGTAGTATTTTATTTCTCAATCATATTAAAACATATGAAAATATTAAATTTAATTTTTAAAAATTTAATGTTGGTAACATTAAAATTAATGAAGAGTGTCTGCAAGCAAGTAGCAATTTTACCCTCCATGTTGTTTTTCTTAAACAAAATAGCAAACTTTTCAAAATAAAAGCATTTTATTTACTTTACACCCTCTTTAGAGCAAAACAAACAACTCTTTAATGTATAGTTGTTATTTATCTAGGGTTGAACCAACATTGCTTTTTAGGGTCGGCGAAGTCACCAAACCACTATTTTTGTAGCAATTGGCAATAGATAAAATTAATAAATTATCTAAACTACATTAAAATATATATTAAATTTTCTTATTTATATATGTATATAAAAAATATGTCAGTATGAATCTCAGGACAAACGGATGGTTTTGGAGCGAGGAACAATCGATCAGACGCCTTATTAACATTCAAAAGATTCGATGCTAACTAAGAATGTGACGAAGAATTTCTTATAGAACGACAATCAACTCCAAAGCTAATCAACGAGTTGCTCTATCCCAGAATGTGTACCAATGGAGTCAAGGTGTAGCGAGCAGTCGACAGACTTCTCATCGGCCGAATATATTTGTCAGCCTCATTATACTCTAGTGTTCTTGTAATTACTATCTCCCCCCTCCATCAAACTAAGATTGAGGAGGTTGACTTGTAATTTTGTAATAATTGTGACATATTCCTATAAATAGGGGGGTTCCTGCCATGAATAAAGGCTAAACTCTTTTATCGTTCCCTACATCGCCCTCTCTCTCTCTCTCTTTCTAATCACTTCCCAATAGAACGTTCTATACCTTGGATGTGTTTCTCGGATATTTTCGGATTCAACAACCTTTAAGGTGCGGTGAGCGTGGAAACATGTCGTTAACAAGAAGAGGAATCCAACAATAATAACAGGGAGAATTCAACCAGAGAAAAGTGATAGAAGCAGCAAGCACTAGCGAATTCATGGAAGAATTCGTCCAGCAGAACCTGCAAGATTTGAAAACTCAGATCACCAACCAGATGTCAAGATAATTTGCGGAGGTACTCAGAGTCGTGGTTGTCTTGGGAGAAGCAAGATGACAGGTTATACCATGATATTGTCGGATCCGCCCTTGTGGAGGAAGAAACCAACCAGTGTGGACTGACGTACAAAGGCATGTTGGCATCAATTTTTTTATGTCACCCGTGTGGGATGTTAGCTCGAGTGTTATGGAATCTTGATTGATGCATGTGTTGAATCAGGTGGCACAAGATATATATTTGAGAGCCTCTGACGAGTTTTGGGGTGCACGCAGCTAAGGTCTTTATATTAGACTCTGACTTTCGCTCGGGTGAAGGTCAGTCAACATTTTGTACCTCGAATGACTTGATCGGATCGGCGAAAATTACTTTCCGCGTCACAAACAAAAATGATTCAAATTGGCACATCCATCGACAAACTTGATCAAATCACCCAGATGACAAAATAGACCGCAGGAGTATGCCCGAAATGTTGATTTCACCTACGGAGGACATCCGCTTTGCTACGACTTTGCATGCAGACTAAAAATGCGTGAATTGTCATTTTGGCCTGATCGTAAAAAATATTGTCCGAACGGCCTCGAATGATGAAACAAATCAAGCGAGTGCGTCTAGAACGTCAGTTTTACCTAAGCAGGACCTTCAATTCAAAATGATGGCACATCTAGGTTAAAAAAAAGCACTAGATGATGGTTAATTAAATAATTAATATTGTTATTATTATTTTAATATTATTATTATTATTATTTTCCCCCTATAAAACTATCACATCCTCCCTCTCTCAAGTTTGCATTTCTTTACTCCCGAGCGCCATCTTTCGCAAAAACCCTAGCCTTAAGCTCCCTCTTTCTTTGTTTGTGCCTCCCTCCTTGTCCTTCATCCTCCTCTCGAATAAAACCTGATCCACCACCCGTCTACGCTTCACTTTTAGTCGCTGGCCGAACCACCACCTTCATCTCCTTCTTCTCCCTGGTCGGCCAAGCCTCCTCCTTTCACGGGTTTGTCTTGCCGGCGTAACTCCCGACTTTGTCGGTGCCACCCGAAGTCCCTTACCTCGTTGAGACCTTCAACTGTCGAGCCTCCTTTCCAGCAACCAGCTGCCACCCTTTTGTCTCTTCTTTCTCTTGGTCGGCCACATTTCGGCTTCCTTCTCCTAGCCGGCAACATTTAGCCGACCTACCTTTTTGTCGGTGCTTAGGTGGTGACGAACCAGTCTCGCTCCCATGCATAGCCCCAGATTTTACGCCCTCCTTGCATTTTCTGTTCTGGTTGGGTTCCATAGGAATACAAACATTGCTACTTTGTCGTCTCGCATTTCTGGTCATTGGATGCTTCATCAGAGCATTTCATCATCGACGAACAACGACAGTACTGCTGCTTGAAGAGGCATCGATGTCTTCTACCTTGTGGGAAAAGCTTCCTCCCAGACGTCAAATAGACCCTCTCACTAGCTTCTATCTTCCCTCATTTGCGTTGTTCGTTGTGAGGTACATTGACATGCGGGTTCTCCTTCAACATAAAGAGAACGCGTCCACAACTGTCACGGTGGTGAGATTTTCTTATCCCTTAGTTGGCCCTAGTTTTAGTCTGGCCTAGGCACATGAGTTTGATCGCCTACGCGAGGTGGATGTGCCGATCTATAAGTGTCACCGGCCATGCCACTTATGTGATGGATCGTTGGTTTGCTTAGGGATCGTAGGGTAGGAATCACATGTGTTGGTCATTCTTATACGAAGCTGAGTGATCCCTTGTGTTATGAGCCATAAGCCTTGATCCCCGTGGGTTTAAAACCCAATTTCTTATGGCTTTGGCGCTCCCAACCTCCTTTGGAGGAGTTCATTGAGTTCAAACTCTAGGAATGGGAAAGCTTTATAGCTAGCCCATTCAGTGAGTTCGCCGGCGTTTGTAAGAAGGCAAAAAATTTGTAGCTAGTTCGCCCTATGAATGGTGGAGAGTTTCCCCTATGAGAAATCAGAGGGTGAAGCCCTCCACATTGTCACACCAACGCCTGAGATGGCGATGCCTTAAATTCAAGTGTGTCAATCATAGGTTTCTTACGTGAGGCCATTAGGATGAGTTCAACGTGTAGTTGACCATATTTGGTTGCATTACAAATGCATGACCATTCATAATACCTTTAGTGTGTGGATCATGTTGCATGTCATATGCATGACCATTTCAGCACTTCGGGTCGATCGATTGCCCTAGAATAATCCTCAATCCTCTATTGAGTTCGATCGACCATCCTGGATCGATCCCTTATCTTCTGGGTTAGATTGACTGCCAAGTGTCGATCACCCATTTTGGGTTCGATCGGCCGTCTCGGGCCAATCACCCCATTTTTTGGTTTGACCGTTCACTATGTGTCAACTGACCACTTTAGTTTGACCAACCGCCTTGGCTCGGTCGATCGGTCACTTTTGCTTGACTAGCCACCCTGACCCGGTTAACCTGCCACCTCAGCCCGTCTGGTCACCATGACCCGGTTGACCGATCACTTGCATCATATTTCAAGTTGTGCATGTATATGTGCATGCATGCTTGCTTGCATGTTGCATCATATCATGTATGTGTTACTTACATGAGCCTTATCTCTTGCTTGAGCTGCACTTCTATTTGGGCATTGTCATCACGACACACCCATATCCGGGTCACTGCCTCCACTCACACCCTTTTTTTGGGTCGATGCAGTCACTACACGCCCATATCTTGGTCAATGACTCCACGACACACCCATTTTTTTAACTGCTGCCGCCACGACATGCCCACCCTTCGACACACTGTCTCTATGACACACTCATTTGTCGGGCCTCTGCCTCCACGACACACCCACCATTTTAAGTTTCTACCTCTGTGACACTCTCACCCCACTTGTTCAATGCTTATTGCATATTCTTGAATGTTTTTCTTGCGTGCTCAGTGGCTGCTTTTTTGGGTAAGGTGTAAACCCTCACATAGGTACCCTTTCACTCAATGTGAACTCACTTATAGCCGGCGTATGCTCATCGCATGCTACGTCGAGTCCCCAATGGGTGTAATTCCTCACATAGGTGGCATGTTCTTGCTGGTACATTTCGTTCTTATGTGTCATATTGCATATAGCATCCTTGAATTTTTCATGGTGTGTGTTCTCCCTTTTGGATGCCCATTGTAGTTGTTTCATAATTCAGTTGAGCAATCACAATGTGGACTATTTTCATGTTTGTGTGCTTACCCATTAACCTTGATGATTTTTTTGCTTGTTAGGAGAGCGACTTCGTGTCGGTCGCAATGTTTTAACAAGCATGACTTGTTGGGTTGATCCTAGTGAGCGATGTGAGTTAAATCATTGTGATTGACAAAAGTATGACTGTGCTAAGGATTCAATGGATCTAACCTTGCATGTTACGGGCTCACATTTAATAGTCATTGTCTTAAAATATAAAAATTTATATTTTTTTACTTACTAAATTTTTCATACTTTAAAAACTATGCATGTAGCAAGATAGGTCATATGTGAGGCCAACCCTTTTTTTAAAATCCAAATTAGGTGGCATCCTTGAGGTCCCTTGGATCTTTAGGTCAAGGCCGGTGTGTTGGCCTCGTTAAAGTCATATGGTAGCTGGAGACTCATCCCATGTACTTAAGTACTAGGTTAGGAAACTTTTCTTTAGATTGTGTGCTACGCCAGAATCTAGGATGCTAAGTAGTATTTTTTATGCTTGGCCATTATTCTTTGTTGGATTGGTTGCCCTAGCCATAAATCTTTCTTATTGTGTTTTTTGGTGTGTTTTCATACTACATGTGCATGGTAGTGCGTTACGACATTCTTCTGCAGGGTAGTGCACCTATATGTATACACACAGATACCGCTATGAGGGAGCATGTGATGATTTCTGACCATTTTGCTTGGAGGTGCTATTTAAATCTCCAATATATAAGGCACGACTCGTTATATACATCGCATGTGGGCTTTCCCGCAAACATTTGTTTTTCATGAACGATTGAGTTTTTTCTTTTCCTATGCACTTTTAGAGTTTAAGAGAGTCTTGTGACAGAAATAAGATACGGGTACTAGTTCCAAGACATTTGACGCGGGAACCACATGAAGAGACCAAGAGTTGACGCGCATGCCTGCCTTGTTTCTTAAATCTGCATTTTCATATTGATGTATAGAATTAGGACTACGCATGTATATGTAGAGTCCGAACATTTTTTTTCTTTTCTGTGATATGTTGCTGACCCAGTGACACCCACTTTTTTATTATTTTGTTTTAGCTTGCTTTATTTTTATATTATTGCATGCATATATGACATAAAATATATAATGTTTTTAGACACATATTTATACTTATTTTTGAGATATTGCGCTTTAATGGAAGGTATTTATGTGTTTTTCTTTCAGGTACAAGTAAAAAGGTGAAAATTACTTAAGGGAGTGAAAAATGATCAAATTTGGAGTAAAAAGGTGAAAATTGTGCTAAAGTGTTTTGGCGCCTAAGCACTAGATCCGACACTTAAGCCCCGATTAAACAGAGAAGGCCGTGCATAAGCGCCAGAGGCCTCGCGCTTAAGTGCCAGAGGCAGTTGTTTAGTGGTTTTCTTCATTTGGCCAAACTTTGAAGAGGTATTTGAGGCAGCTATTGGCTTAAGAGGGTGGTTATGACCACTAAGAGCGAAAATATGTTTAAAAGACTTATGAAAAGAGGCTTCTTTTGGAGGATTCATCGAATGTGGACACATTTTGAAGAGTTTCCAAAACACATTTTGGAGATTTATAAACGAAGGAAGTTTTTACATTAGAAGTGGGTGCTTGAAAAGGGATAGAGCGTTGGAGTCTTAAGAAGATCACAGAGAATATTGTGGAGAGATTCAAGCCCCACAAAATTTACTTTTTCCTTTGTTTTTAGTTTTATTTTGAGAGTTGAGAGTGTTGTAAAAGAGAAGAGATACAAAAGTACTTAAAGCGTTTGGAGGAGGATTTGAGATAAGTTTTCATCTTTTGTTTTTAACTACTTTTGGTTTTAATCTAGACTTCTTGTTGGTTTGAAAATGATTTCTACTTTTAAACTAAAGTGTGGTTTTATTTTCTCCATAATTGACAATGATTTCTACTTTTAAACTAAAGTGTGATTTTGTTTTCTCCACGGATTCTGAGTAATTTTTTCTTCTTAAAATGATAAGTAATTAAGTGTTGGATGGAAGTTGTGGAGAGTATTGATCTTTAAAGAGACTTCTTAGTGGTTTGGCAATGATTTCTACTTTTAAACTAAAGTGTGGTTTTATTTTCTCAATGTATTCTGAGTAGTTTTCTTTATTTTTCTTAAAATGATAAGTAATTAAAGTTGGATGGAAGTTGTGGAGAGTATTGATCTTTAATGTTAGAAGAAGTTGTGATGATTTAAATTCATGAACTTCATTTACTTCTCGATTTGGCCAATCCAGATGTTGAAATTTGTTGTGAGAACATGTAAGAACCGGGCTGGCATTGTCTCAATCAATAATTGGAAAGAATTTAAAATTTATTGTGAGAACATGTAAGAACCGGACTGGTATTGTCTCAGTCAACAATTAGAAAGAATCGTATGAGGTTGTATGAATGAGAATGTAATTCATATGATTTAGTGCAAATAAATAGGGAAATAAGCATTGAAGGGTGTAAAGTTAGAGGAATTTAAAGTGACAGGTTAAAACCCCCAACTTTATTTATTGTTTTAGGTTTTGATATGAGATGTTAGCCCCCAGGTGGAGGGAATTGAGAGAACTGTAGAGTGAGAGCTGTTTTCTTCCCTACATAGTCGTTCTTCAGAACTATTCACACTTTAAATTAATCAATGTTCTTTATAGCATCTCTAGGAAGGGTAAAGAATATAATTGCTTCTATTTGGCACAACACAATTCACATACTTCCACAACAGAATTTCTATACTTATTACTGATTCATGATAAGGAGAAAGATATTTTTCAAATTTAGTAATTTTCTTTTACATAAACTCAAGTTATCTTTTTAAATTGTTAGTGTTCTGTCAATATATCAAAAATACCAAAAAGATTTGAATTTCAATACTGCAAAAATATTTGTAGTTTAAGTAATTGTATTTTTAGAATAGAAAGTTGATGTTCAAATGTGCATATTGCGTATTATCCCTGTGGGTTCGATATTCAAGTCTTAATCAAANCGACAACACAGCTGCTTGAAGAGGCATCGATGTCTTCTACCTTGTGGCAAAAGCTTCCTCCTAGACGTCGAACAGACCCTCTCACTAGCTTCTATCTTCCCTCATTTGCGTTGTTCGTTGTGAGGTACGTTGACATGTGGGCTCTCCTTCAACATAAAGAGAACGCGTCCACAACTATAACGGTGGTGAGATTTTCTTATCCCTTAGTTGGCCCTAGGTTTAGTCTAGCCTNTATATATATATATATATATATATATATATATATATATATATATATATTGAAAAGTTAAATTCATATTTTCTTCAAGATCAAGTTTTTGACACTATTGCAAAATAAGAAAATATAAGTGAACTATAATTAAAGTCATTATTATACTGTTGTATAAAGACAGTAACAGGATCAAGTTTTTGGCGTCGTTGTAAAATAAGAAAATATAAGTGAAAATTAAAACTAAAGTCATTGTTATACTGTTGCATATAGACAGTAACGGGATTACATGCCTGCATATTTTCCTTATTTATTTTTTGTGGTTTGTCGGGGATCTCATGGAAAATGCAATATATGCTCTTCAAGATTTAAAATTCTAAAGCTTTTTTGTCCAAAATCCTAAATAAAATATTCAATATAACTAAAATTTAAGATTTTAAAACTATACTTTTATTTCTTGTATGACATTCAAAACAAAATTTAAATGGGTTGCATAGCATGGTCATCACCCAAGTCATCCTAATAGAGCCTTAACAATACTTAAGAACCACTCTACATAACTGCATTCATATTTGCATGTCTCGAGGAGAAGTCCTCGCGCTTCTCCAATCCGCATAGTCCAACATACCTTTTACGTAGGTGGTTGTCTAGTTCACATAGTGTGTTAGAAGGCTCTCCATCCCAGATGGGGTGTAAGTCCTTTTATTTGGAGTGTTTTTTAACTTTGTAGTTGAACATTCGCTTTTCTTTCTTTCCAGAGGCATCCTTGCCACTTTGGCAAGTATAAGTCCCACCTTTTAGAGCTTCAGCCAATAATCATTTGATAGAGTATTGTTCCTTTAAACTTAGGGCTACCAAGGTCCCCGTAGAAGAATCAATTCACAAATTACTAACTGAGGATCTCAGGACATGTTGGGTTGACTACTTTCATGAGTAGGTAAACTTGAGGTCTTAGTGGCTTGGGATGACGGGTTCATGGTACTTTGACCCGGCTACCTCTAACTTCTAGGGATTACTCTTACCTTCCTTTGACTACCCCTGTTGGGCCTTATCCTTTCTATTGCCTTTGTTAGCATCATCTCAACTACCTAATTTTCGATGAGCTTTCGCCCATTTGAGATACAATGATTTTTTCTCTTCCCTTATGACTCGAACGTTCTTTGATGTATCGAGATCCCCCATCAGGATGATACAATTATTTTGCAGGCTTTGTATGTGGATGAGTCGCTACCCACCTAAGATAAGAGAGGCTCACTCTCTGCCCGATGGCTTAGTAAGAGCTTATAAGCATCAGAGCATTTTCACACGAAATAATATTCATTCGATGACCTATTGCCCCAGATTCATGATTACATAAGTGAAATTTTTTTTATCGAGAATATTCTTGGGTACCCCCTCTCCCAAGATGTAATTAACAAAGTGGGATACATCCCCTTATGAGTGTTCTTGACACCATAACAGGCACCTAAACGAGAATCGCTGGTTATGGGTAGTCTAAATAGGCATTCTTTTGTAGATATCAGTCCAAGGTGTTTCCGCCTGATCTTGATTAAGCGGGCATGCTTGGTCTATCCTTGCGAGGTTTACCCCAGGCAGACTCTCTACGTTTTGCATTTTTTCTTGTTTGTTGTCATTGTTGTATTTTGTCTTTTCCGGTTTCTCTCTTCTTCTGGTCATTCATATGAACTACAAGAGAGACTTATTTGGAGAAGGAAAGTATACAATGATCGATAGGTTGGTGACTCTTTCAAAAATAAAAGAGATAAAAACAAACAAAAACAAGGCAGCCAAAGAATGCCTTCTCCATACAGGTCGGGAGTTGAACCTTTGGAGAAGTTCAAGATGCGCACCTTAAAATCATACAAAGGACGGTCAGATCCTAACAACCACCTCCGGTCGTTTGAATTGTCCATATGTCTGTTGACAATTTCAGATGCCCTAAAGTGTAAGCATTTCTTCACGACGTTGAGATCAATCACATTAAGGTGGTTTGACAAGTTGCTCATCAGGCTAATTAACGCTTAAGAGGAGTTTAGAAGACTCTATCTATTGGGGTTTGCCAGTGTCTCGAGGTCTAAGAGAAGCACCCCATCTCAGAGGCAACTAAAGCAGGGAGCTAACGAGTTCTTACGATTATTTATTGCATGCTTCCAGAGTGAAACACTAGACATCAAAGACTTGAAGCCCAACATGGTGATGCGGGTGGATTTAGTGTGTTAATTTTGCAAATATTTTTTAATACTGCAAAATACACACTGCAGATCCAATAACAATTATGCATCTAGTTTCAATCTCTTTCAAATGGCGTATCTGGCGCTAATTTGCTGAATACCACGCTGTTCTGATTTTGGCACATCTAGCGCCAAACCGGCGCATCTGGCGCCAATCTGGAGCATCATGCGCTAGAATTAAAAAATCGCTAGTTTAACTCAAAATTTTGTCCTTTTTGCTACTTTTGGTCCAATTGCCTAAAATTGATATACCTGCAAAAAAATGAAAATACCCTTTTTTAATGTGCAATATCATAAAAAATAAGCATAAAATATATACTTAAAGATACATATTATTTTGGTGTATCACATGTCCCAGGCTACGTTGACACAAGGAGGGAGGTCGGAGAGGTTTCACTTTGACCTCAAACTCACAAAGCCACAAAGCTTGACCGAGCTCTTAAAAATGGGCAACAAGTATATCATCACCTTTGAGAATGCCCCTGACCCTGTCAGACAGAGACACCATAAAAGATCACCACAAGATAGCAGAGGACAAACCAGAGAAAATGCATGACCATCTAACCTTCCCATTATGAGGGTCACCTTGACAATCGCTCCACTCAATGTCATGAGGATTAGAGGCAACAAACTAAGGCCCAAAACTACCAATTTTTCCAATATTGTGAACACCACTAGTATAATCCAGGGGCCCCCTTGAGACCCCACTCAAGGTGTCCAAGGTAGAAATAGTGGACACCATCTAAAATAAGGAGTTGTTCAGGAGACAATGCTAATGAGGATCAAATCTTTTTTTTAGGATAACAGAAAATATTGTAAGGACCACAAAGATAAAAGACACAATATGGAAGAATGCAAACATATGACTTAGGATAGAGACTAACTTATAACTTCTATACTTTAATTCAAAAAAATAAAATAGTAAAATTTAAGAAAATTCTTTAATAACTTACATTTAAATTCTAAGTCTAAGAGTACTTAGTAGTCAAGTTTAAGATTTTTGAATCTCTATTCATTTCAAGAAGAATTGCAATTTGTCATATCAAGGATATTTAGAATATTCATATGAAAAAATACTTCATGAAAACTTTACTATTAATGCTACTAATAATTCAATATAAGTTTAGAAAATGTAATAAAGCTTTTTTCCTTAAGTAGATTCAAGTGAAGATAATTTTTTATTAGACATTGATACACCAAAAATATATGCATTGATACACTAAAAATAAAGCAAAAAGAAATCAAAAATGATGAAATTTGGAGCAAAAATGAAGAAGTTGAAATTTATTAAGCGCCGACGGCGACAAAAGCAGCGCCGATGGCGCCGTTTAACAGAGATGACAAATTAAATTGCGGGACCCTGACGCCAACGACACCAATGTTGGTTCAACCCTTGTTTCTAGAAGATTCAACGAATTTGGACACTTTTTGAAGAGTTTTTGGAGGCACCTATTGGAGAACCGACTCTAGGCTTTATTTGGGGCCAAAATTGATCAGAAGAGTGAATCTTCCTGCCATTTCATCCCCTTCAATCAACCTTCTACACATCACACATTCTTCCATTTTTCATTCCACAACCATTTAGACTCCATTGTTCTTATAATTTAGAGTTTTTTGGTGAGGTTAAGTGTGAACTCTTCCCTAAGAGTGTTGGAGAAGGAGAAAAGTGAGAGATTTCTTCTTCCTACATTTCTAGAAGAGGTTACAAGGGATTTGCTTTGAGAAAGAGTTTCAAATAAGTGTTGTTTGTTTATTAGTATTGTTTGAAATTTTATTTATATATGAAATTTGTGTTTTTTTGTGTCTTTCTCATGAAGTCTGAGTAGTTTACTTTATCTTTCTCACTACTCTGAGATATGATGAAATGAAGAGATAATATGAATGTGTCGATATTGAAATATAAAATAAATTGTGATGATTTTTCAACTCCAAACTTAATTTACTTTTAGATATGACCAATTGAATTGTTAAAATATGTTGTGAAACATATGATCCGAGAAATGGAGTATGAGTTTTACAACAGAGTGAAAATCACATTTGATTCCATGAAGGATAACTTCATTTATGGAATTAAGTGCAAATAAATAGGAAATATACTTTGTTGTGTGTAGAATTGGAGAATCTTTAGGGTGATATACTAAAATCTCAAATTCGGTCTTAGTGTTTAAAAACTAAAGCGAGAGTTAGCTTTCAGGTGAACGGAAGTGGGAGCTCTGGAGTGGGAGCCAGTATCCTCCTAGCTTAGCCATGGATTTAGGGACTAAATCTAGGATTAGACAATGATTTTCTATAATGAGTAGAGAATTGAAATTGCTCCTATTTGGCACAATACATATTATAATCATTTTTCTCATCTCATTTTACCAAAATCTCATTGTAGTGGGAAAGATGTTTTTTTCACATAAGAAATCTTCATCACATAAACATAAACATAGTTTAATAGTTTAATAATTTAGTAGTTACTATTTAAACTTTGCATTTTAGTATTGCTATTAGTTAAATAATTTAGTTCTGATAACATCTCAACATTCAAAATTATTGACAGTAATTTCATTTTGACTTTCTGTGAATTTCCTAGTAAATTTATCATTTCAAATTTAAACCTTCCTCGTGGGATCGATATTTGGGGCTTAAATAGAAAGTCTATTATTACTTGATAACGATACCTATACTTGCATAGAATTTCAATATTAATTGCTTAAATTTTTAAATCATAAAATATTGCATCAAGTTTTTGGCTTCGTTGTATAGCAGAGTCACCTATATAATTTTTACACAACTATATCAAATGTCGGGATCAAGTTTTTGACGTCGTTGTCGTGGAAGGTAACAGTAAATTAAATAAATTTGGTAAATTAGGAAATTNCTCCTCAAGCTTCTCCTCACTTTTATATTTTTTTTCTTTCTTTTCTTTTCTCTTTTTTATTTANCAAAAAGCGTCCAAATACATTGAATTTCAGCCCATAACCGCCAAAAGTCGGTCCATAGTCGTCCCGGGCGCTATCGACGAGCTTTTCTGTCATTTTTCAATCTTCTCGGGTAAATCTCGCCGTTGGTGCCGTTTTGGCGCCGTCGGTGCCGTTCTGTTTTGGCGCCGTCGGCGGGCAGACTGCGCAGCTCCACCGTTTCACTCCGTTTGGCTCCGTTTTAACCCCGTTTCGCCCCATTTCAGTTGTGTTGTGTTCCTAACAGATAGCCCTACAAAATAAGCATGAAAACAACCTACTTTAAAGTATAATCTAATTAAAAAATATGCAAGAATTGAAAAGAGATTAAGCATCCAAAGACTTATCGAAAGGTGACAAGGCAAAATATCATTTCTTGCTTGTTTTTGCTCCAAATTGCACCGTTTTTGCATCTGTTGCTCCAATGANTTTAACGTCGCTAGCCTGACAAATGATTCCACCTGGATCAAAATTCCAATTAAGTAATCCTTGATCAATAGCTAATTTTTTTCCAGATCCAGGGATTACTATAAAATCCTCAACTTTTAATTTTTCATTTAGCTCTTCCTTTTCATATTGTTCCATATCCTTGTTCCTCATATTTCTTTCTAGATCCAAAATTCTTCTAGTAATTTTCTCAATTTACATATTAATACCATTCTTGAAATTTATAAGAAATGGATCTTCATATGATACTTCATGATCTCCCAAATTTTAAATCAGATTCTCTCTAGATAATTCAGATTCTAGATCATTATCTTCTATGTTACCTTTCTGTTTCAAGTTATCTTCCAATTCTTCCCCTCGATATTAAGTAAAAGGTGGAGGTGGTCTTTCTATATCTATCTTAGTTGAGGAAATAAGTTTTTTCTGATTCCATAAGAATTTCTTCCATTGGACTTTCAATATTCTTGTCCTCTTTTCTCAACTCAAAGTTTTTTTTGAAATATATCCTCAAATTCTCTTCCAAGTCTTAGTTCAATAATTTTACCTTGTTCATCATTCAATTCCTTAGGATTTATCTCAGAGTCACTACGTAAAATCTCTGGGGGTAACTGTTAATTGCATTAATAATCTGCCCCAGCATCAGAATCTAATTCATTTTGTTCTTATACCAAGGAATATGTCATTCAGTGACTTTAATAACTCTTTCATAGGAGATATTTTACTGATTTCATCATTCAATTCAGGTTCATCTTGTGATTGAGTCGAATATGAAGATATAGAGACTGGTGGTGTATATGAATTCACCAAATAGATAGGCTTTAAAATTGTATGAGGTAAATTCATTTTAAGGTCATGAGATTTTTCAATAGATGGAATTAAGAGTTTACTATTTTTAGTATCGTCCATCATTTCACACCTCTCCTGAACATACATACAGTCTTCTTTAAACAACCTTTTAGACTCATCATGAAAGCCCATTTCGATCTCATCTGTTAACTTACTCTCAAAACTTTTTTGGAAATAATTTTTACTTAGATAATCAATTTCATCCATCCGAAAACAATCATCATCATTTTTCTCAGCTGGATATTTCATAGCCTTTAAAACATCACAAGTGGTTTCATGGTCATTAATATTCATAGTTAACTTTCCTTTTTGCACATTTATCATAACTTGTCCAGTAATAAGAAAATGTCTCCTCAAAATAATGGGAATATCTTTATCTTCCTCCATATCTAATACAATAAAGTCCATAGGAAAGATAAATTTATCCACTTTAACAAGCACATCTTCTATAATCCCTTTTGGATAAATGATAGATCGATCAGTTAACTGAAGAGTTATAGTAGTGGGAGAAATATCGGCTAAACCTAACATTTTAAATATAGATATAGGCATCACATTAATGCTCGATCCTGAATCACATAAAGCTTTTCCACATAATTTTTTTTCCAATTACACAAGGAATTGTAAAACTACAATGGTCTTTAAGTTTCCAAGGAAAATTTTTTTGAAGTATAACGCTACACTCCTCACTTAGTGCAACTATCTTGTAATCCCCAAATTTCCTTTTCTTGTTTAATATCTCCTTCATAAATTTTGCATAACTTGACATCTGTTTTAAAGCTTCAGCGAAAGGAATATTTATCGTTAACTTCTTAAGTACGTTCATGAACTTTGAAAATTTTTATCCAACTCATGTTGTCTAAGTCTTTGAGGAAATAGAGGTGGTGGTCTTTCCAAACTGATTTTAGTTGGAGATATTAACTTTTCCAGATCTTTAGAAACATGTTCTTCAGGTCTTTTAGTTTCCTTTGTTTCTCTCACAATATTTTTCTCTTTTCTAACCACATCCTTTATCTCTCTTCCAATTTTTAATTGGATAGCTTCTACTTGTTCATTAGTGTTCTCTTTAGGGTTGATCTCAATGTTGCTAATAAGTGTTCCTTGGGGTCTATTGCTAAGTGAATTAGCAATTTGTCCCAGTTGATTCTCTATGTTTTTAATCACAACATTTTTACTTTGCAACTGGTTTTTCATTTGCAGTACCACTTCTTCCATAGACATCTTCTTATTCTCAAATTGTTGATCATTGTTAGAGTCCGGTGGATATGAAGGTCTATAGTTTGTGTTCCCCAGATTATTCCAACTTCCATTAGGATTTGCATGATTATTTTCCCATTGTTGGTTTCCATCGTCAGTAGTATGATTCCAGTTAAAATTAGGATGGTTCTCCCAACCTGGGTTGTAAAAGTTAGAATATGGGTTGTTCATGGTATTTAAAGTCTCATATGATAAGTTAGAATAGATCATATGTCCTAATGAACTTTCCTCACTTACTGGAGTGAGGTGAGTTTGGTTCATTCCAAATTGGTCCAACTTCTTCGATACTGCAGCAACTTGAGATGCAAGAATTGAAATCTCATTTATATCATAAACACTGGCTACCCATTTAGGATTTACCCTTGTAGAGGACCATTGAAATTCATTTGTAGTCATTTCTTCAATTAATGCGTACGCTTCATCAAATGATTTTGACATTAATGATCCACCAGCAACAACATCAATTATAAACCTAAGGGATTCTACTAACCCATTATAAAAAGTTTGAATGATTAACCAATCAGGCAGAACATGAAGTGGACATTTTCTTAAGAGTTCCTTAAATCTTTCCCAGGCTTCGTATATTGATTCCCCTTCATACTTACAAAATGAGATAATATCTTTTCTAAGTTTAGTAGTCCTTGAAGGTGGAAAATACTTAGTTAGGAATTTCTGAGTTAACTCCTCCCAATTTTTAATAGAGCCAGGTGCTAATGAGTATAATCACATTTTAGCCTTATCCCTTAGTAAGAAAGGAAAAAATGTTAGTCTAACTGCATTGTCTGACATACCATTATAACGAAATATAACACAAAGTTCTATAAAATTTGGGATTCGGGATCCCTCCAAAGAGAGTTCTCCAAACTGATGTTCTGCACCAGTTGGATAATCTCAGGATTATTTCAAACGAGTCAACTTCTACGACAGGGTTTTGTATACTTGAGTGAATTTCATCTGTCGTAGGATTTATGTAATCCCTCAATAAAGTATGATGATTTTCCAAGTTATTATTTTGAATGTTTTCCATTTCCATTTCTAGCTTTTCGAGTCCTCTTTGTATTTTTATTTTTTTCTTTTTTTAAAACTCAGGATCATAAGGCACAAGTCCTGCAGATCCTTTGTTTAGCATACGCAACACAACAAACAATACATTAACAATTAAACAAATAACAGATGAAATAGATTCAACACAACAAAACATTTTCACGAACACCTTATTTTTCACACAATTAGTCTTTTTTTAACACTTTTTCATATAAAAATACTTTTCACACAAAACAGTTTTTACGACACTACAGTTTTCCAAGTCTAAGCCTAATTACCTAAACTAAAATTCTCCTAAAGTTCTTACCGAAGCTTCCCCGACAACGGCGCCAAAAACTTGACAGTGACTTTTTATATGCAAAAATTTATGAACCCAAAGTTATTATTTTATAATAATTTTGTAAAGTCGCAATTTCAAACACTATAATGATTTTGTAAAGTCACAATTTCAAACGTAAGTATACGTATCGCTCAAGTAATACAAGACTCTAGTGGAGTCCCGTTTATCGATCCCACAGGGAAGCAAGGTAAGAGGTCCTTAGTCAAATCCTAGTCTACTACAATTAGTCCTTAGTTAGTAATGTCGATTAAAATGATGTTTTATTTATCAACAACTCCTAAATGCAAGTGTTAAATGTAAAGATAATAACTATAACTAAATACAAATATTAATTCTAAAGATAACCCTATTTTGATGAATTGGTTTGGAGAATTTTGAGATATTACAAACAACTATTCTCATGTAATGAATTAGATAATGTAAAGAAATGAGATGCATTAAATATTGTATGTGTCAAATAGGAGCAATCATATTCGTTACCATTTGGTCCATGCATAAAGAACATTGACTAATCCTATGCTTGGTTACTGATTCTGCGGCTAGGCTGGGAGGATACCGGCTCTCACTTCGGAGCTCCCACGTTCCCCTCACCTGAGGGCTAACATCTACACATCAGCACCCAAATGATTGACCAAATTGGGGATTTTAGTCTGTCACTCTAAAATCTCCAATTCTATGCATGATAGTAATATTTTCCTATTTATTTGCACCCAACTTCCAAGGGCTTTAACCTCCCTGAATCTTGGATGTGGTCTTAATGCAATTACAATAAATTTTAACACTAAAACAGGCCTTTATTGTAAATGTAAGTAAGTGCAAGTAAAAACCATCACATTTACAATTAAATCTCACTTCTAACATGCATCACAAAATCCTAAACATGAATTCTACTCAATACAAAAAGAAAAGTAAAATGAAAACAACGACATAATCTTCTCATGCCATTATTTCCAAACAAGAAGAAAGTAAGAGAAGCCCATCATAAAGCACGAAGAAAACACAACGGAAAACTTCATTTCATCAAAGCAAATCCACTAGATAAGTGTTTACAAAACCATAAGATAATGAAGAACACAATACTTAGCTTTTTTCCTTGAAAGAAAAAAGAAAATCTCTCCCACAAAGTCTCCCGCCGATCCATGCAATATTAGAACATCTCCTTACAAATTCTCTCAAAATCCCCTCTCTAATCTCTCCAAAAGGGTAGAAATCTACATTTCTACTCCTATTCTAAGAAACCTAAACTTTCTCCACACTTTTCCTAATATTCCTCTCATATAAATCCCCCCTTTTCTAACCTAAATTCATTCTTTTAAAGGATAGGGACGAAGTATGAAGAGTTGCCACAAGCACCCTTCAAAAAAGCATCCAAATACATTGAATTTTAGCCCATAACTGCCAAAAGTCAGTCCATAGTCGTCCCGGGTGCTGTCGGCGGGCTCGAGGGCGCTGTCGGCGGGCTTTCTATTGTTTTTCGGTCTTCTCAGGTAAATCTCGCCGTCAACGCCGTTTTGGCGTCGTCGGCGGGCAGACTGTGCAGCTCCACCGTTTCACTCCGTTTGGCTCTGTTTTAGCTCCGTTTCACCCCATTTCAGTTGGTTGGGTTCCTGACAGATAGCCCTACAAAATAAGCATGAAAACAGTCTTCCTTTAAAGTGTAATATCATTAAAAAATATGCAAGAAGTGTAAAAAAGATTATGCATCCAAAAACTTATCGAAAGGTGACAGGGCAAAATATCATTTCTTGCTTGTTTTTGCTCCAAATTGCACCGTTTTTGCATCTTTTTGCTCCAATGACCATAATTCATCATACATGCAACAAAACATCAAAAATACGCTTCTTTAAAGTGCAATATCATCAAAATTAGTATAAAATAGGTATGAAAATCTCAACATATCTTCATTTGGTCACCCATGGTGAAAGGTTTCCTACAAAATAATCTTACTTTTGGAGTTAGATTTTTTATTTTGTAATTTATTTGGATTTTATTTGGATTTCCATAGAAATTCAAATGGATCCACGAGTGAAGAAAGGAAAAAACTACGGGAGATTTCAATGCCAAAAGATTATAAGGCTCAACATAGTGACAACACTCAAATGGGCTCGAGAAAATTGATTAATGAATGAGCATTTGCTAACCCGGGAGGCGAGATCGAGAGATTGATCGTCGCTAAAAATTGGGAGAGATTCTGCTACTTCTTTGTAGTAGCAATTGTTCCAATGGTCCAAGAGTTTTATGCCAACTTACAATTTACCACTAATGATCACATCTTTGTAAGGGGTAAGCAAGTTGAATTTTAAAGAGAAAGGATAAATGCATTTTATAGATTGAGGATGCATTCCATTGTGAATATGCTGCATTCGTAATGACTGACTCAACACTGGATGAAGTAATTGCATTTTTTACTAATGGAAGGGGAGAATGGAAAATTAAGAATAATAAGTAAGTTAATTTCTCCACTTTCATGATGACTTAAATCAAATGTATGACATTACTTTTTTTCTGCAAAATAGCTTACAACAAATCATCTGAGCGAAGTAACAAAAGAAAGAGCTGTGCTAAATTTCTGTATTCAACAAATGAAGACAGTAGATGTTTTGCTCTTATAGTATATAATGGTCGGAGTATAGCCAGGAGTGCTACAACTAGTGGTTTGGAATACCTACCCTGAATTTCAATTTATGTGAACAATTAGGAGTAGAGTTCCATAGAAATAAAGAAAAGCTGCAACCATAAAAACCAATTGGTAGACATACAGTCCAAAGATTTGAATCATTTGTTGAATTCAAGAGTGGAGGAAGTAATAGACCCTCAATATCTCTATAGGGTCTCTGCTTCACTTGAAAACATCATGGAGCAGCTTATGATACATCAAATGGATATTGTGAATCTGGAAGATAGGATTTGGGGAATTGAAGCAAGGAATGCATATAATGATGAATATAAGCATAGGAGAGTTCAACATGATATAACATATCATGAGGCTATGACTAGATATGTAAGGGGTGATTATAATGTGGAATTTCCAACTTGCCCCAGTTTTACTCATTATATGCCAGATTATGAAGAAGAAGAAGAAGAAGAAGAAGAAGAAGATGATGATGATGAAGACTAATTTTTTTAAGAGTTTTTAATGTTTGTTTGTCAATTTGATTGTTTGTTATTTGTTTTCTTTAAAATTGTTGTAGTACAAACTTTCATTTTAATGTGGTATTGTGGACTGTAATAGAAATTGCATATTATTATTTTCCTACATTTTTAGTTATTTTTAGTTGCTATTTATATTTTTAATTCATAGCAAATCATTTAAAATATAGTGTTTCATTTAATTCTTTAAAGCCTGTATTATTAAGTTAGCACCTGCAATATACCTGAGCTCAGTTTCATATTCAGAAATCCTCTACATGTTAGTTTTTATTTTTATGCAATTACTATTTTCTTTCAGCTACAAAAATTGTTGTACAAAACATTTTTAATTACTTAAAAATTTAAGTCTAAGGAAAAGAAAATTTTCTTTAAAAAAAGAAGCAAACAAAATTTTATTTGTTATCAACTAACTATATTCTTAAAATTAATTTAACATGACCTTGGATATTAGGGTTTAACTTTAAATGACTATATTTATCTTTGTAAATATTATCGTAAATTTAGGTAAAAGTTTTTTTTAATGAAGATCAATTCTAAAGTTAAAGATATTTGGTATGAAAGCATAAGACTATGTTTTTAAAAGAAATTGTATTTTTGAAGTATTAAGAATTTTAGAGTTTCATGCAAGAAGAAAAAAATGAGACTTTATGAAAAATCATCAAAACTAATATGAATTTATAAAGTGAAGAAAAGTAAAAAATTTTAACTTTAAGAAGATGATAGTGAAGTTCAAAACTATCAAAGACTATCAATTTATAGTAATCCTCACTAGAAAAGGAAAAGAAATGATTGAAAAGATCCTAAAAAGAAAACAAGGGGGGATTGAAAAGAACTTGAAAAGAAAGGAAAGAAAAAAAAGAATGTGAAGAGAAGCTTGAGGAGATGTGTAATAAAAAATTGGCTTCACTTGAAACAACTTGAGGAAAAGACTTTATTACATTTTCTAAACTTATATTTGAATATTAGCACCCTTACTAGAAAAGTTTTCATGAAATTCTTTTTTATATGGATATTCTAAGTATCCTTGATATAACAAATTACAGTTCTTCTTGAAATGAATAGAGATTCAGAAATCTTAGATTTGGTTACTAATATTCTTAAACTTATAGTTTTAATCTAAGTTATTAAAATTTTTTCTTAAATTTTACTACTTTATTTATTAAACTAAAGTATAGAAGTTTATAAGTTAATCTATATCCTAAGACATATTTTTATGTAGTAAAAGTGTCACTTGATGACAAGTAGCATTTAAGTTAGGGAAACTTTGATTCACCAAAATAAAGTGTTATTTTAAGAATACATTTTATGCTTATTTTGGTGATATTGCACATTACAGAAGGGTATTTTCATGTTTTTGTTGTATGTATATCAATTTTAGGCATTATGAGCAAGAGTAAAGAACGAAATTTGGAGCCAAAATAGTGAATTTTCTGATTCTGACACTTGAAGCGCTACTTTATAGAGAGCTGACACCTGAAGCGCCATGTTTGGCATGTTTGGCGCCTAAAACGTCATTTTATAGAGACATGGTGCCTGAAGCGCCAGAATCAACGCCTAAAGCACCAAAACCCAAAATAGCGTGGACATAAGAACCTTGGTGCCTGATTGCCAGAATCAGCGCCTGAGGCGCCAGAGACGACACTTGATGAATTAAGGTGGTTCGGGAAAAATTTTGCACGAATTTTGAAGGGTCCAAATGTTTCAAACGCCCGATGGAATGATTCAATGCATCTAGACACTTTGGAAGATTCTTTAATGAAGGGATATGTCTCTTAAATCAATGGACCTGTCTTTTAGAATTCAAAAGGTTTGACTTTTGGAGAGAATTTTGGAGGGAAACTTAAATTCTTCTTGAAGGGAGGCAACCTATAATAAAAGAGAGTGAAGTCTAGGGCATAAAGGAGTGGCAAGCAAGGGATCGAAAGAAGAGTTTTTGGTGGTAAAGAAAGAGACGGGAGTAGGAGAGAGAGTCAAGGACTTCGAGATTTTCTTCAAGGGTTGTAAGAGGAGAGGGAAAGTGAGAGATTTCTTCTTCATTACACTTCCAAGAGAGAATTGAGAGTGCTTGTAAAGAGGGAAACTGCTTAAACAGAACTTCAAGAGATTTTCTTGGGAAGGATTGTGAGATATGTTGTGTCTTTTATTTCTTTGTTTTGTAAACTTGTTTTTATATATCAAATTCAAGTTTAGTCATATCATTCTCATGAATTCTGAGTAGTCATCTTTATCCTTCTCTTTACTCTAAGATATAATTTTGTGAAGAATTGATTTTGTTTTATATAATTTTAAATTTTAAACATTTATGATGATTTGAACTCCGATCTTCATTTACTTTTTTATCTGACCAATTTAAATGTTAAAATGTATTGAGAAACATGATCTGAAAGGGCTATGATTTTTACAATATTGTGAGAGTCACATTCAATTTCAAGGGTGAGAATGTATTCATGGGGTTGAGTGCAAATAAATAGGAAAATATACTTTGTTGGATGCAGAATTGGAGACAAATTAAAATCCTCAATTTGGCCCTGTTGATTGGAAATTAATGCGAGATTATTTGCCCTCGGGCGAGGGAGAAGTGGGAGCTCTGGAGTGAGAGTCGGTATCCTCCCAACCTAACAATAAAATTAGGGACCAAACTCTAGATTAGTCAATGATCTTTATGTACTTGACAGAGGGTAAAGAATATGATTGCTCATATTTGACACAATACAATTATATATTTATTTTAAATAATTTAATTTCTTCACAATCCATATACTCGTTGTAAAAGGGAATGATGTTTTCTTAAATTTGAACTCTTTGTCACAGAAACTTTGTTTAGTTATCATAAGTTTACTTTTAAAGTTTAGAAATTAATTGAGTTAACTTAGTTTTTTTAACTGTATTTTATTTAGCATACACTCAATTACTTTAGATTTGAATTTCATACTTATGTTTTGAAGTTTGAATAGTGTTTCACATTATAATCATAAGAATTTTTTCATAAGCATTTCCAACTTCCTTGTAAGATCGATATCTAAGACTCCATTAGAGTTCTTTATTATTTGAGCAATATGTATACTTAAATTATTATTATGGGTTTCGCAGTTTAATGATTTTAAAAGATAAAATTATTTTTACTAAAGTTATTTTTATTTTTATTTAAATTGCATGTTTATTATTAACATTGTCGTGTATGTAGTTTGTAATATTGATAAATATTTACAAAAACAATACACAAAAAATCCGTGCATCACCTCTATCTCGCGCCACTCGCCCACACACACACAACAACTCTCTCCACCACTCACAAAAGACCTCACTAGACTTCACTATATGTGTGTCGGCCTTATCTTCAAATGAATTCAAAATTCCCTCTTTTTTCCCAAAAGGCACACCTGTTCACATCAAGGGACAAATCCATTTATCCAAAAGACATATCTCTTCATTCAAGAAACTTTTCAAAGTGTCGAGATGCGTTGAATCACTATATGAGGAGTTTGAAGTCCTTGGAGCTTTCTAGAACCGCTAAAAAAAAGTCAATAACCACCACAATTTGTCTTATTTCGTCTCTGGTGCTTCTGGCGCCTCTAACGCCTGTTTATTAGAGTTTCACATTGTTCTCTGGATTTTGGCACCTCTTCTCTGAAAAATGGTGCTTCTGGCACCAGGATGCTGAAAAATTGCATTTTCACTCCAAATTTCTTCATTTTTACTCATTTTTGCTCCAAATGCCTAAAATCAATATACCTACAAAAAAACATTAAATTACCCTTCTTTAAAGTGCAATATCACAAAATTTAAACATAAAATGTATACATAAAAATTGATCTTTTTGTGTATCAAAACCCCCTAAACTTAAATGTTACTTGTCCTCAAGTAATTTTTTTACTACATAAAAACATGACTTATGGTAGAGATTAACTTATAAACTTCTATAATTTGGTTTAATAAATATAATAGCATAACTTAAGAAAAAATTTTATTAACTTAGGTTAAAACTAAAAGTATAAGAACATCTGGTAGTCATGACTGAGATTTTTGGGCCTCTTTTCATTTCAAGAAGAACTTTAATTTGTTATATCAAAAATATTTAGAATGTCCATATGAAAAAGAATTTCATGAAAACATTATTAGTAAGGATGGTAATATTTCAATACAAGTTTAGAAAATGTAATAAAATATTTTTCCTTGAGTTGATTCAAGTGAAGCCAATTTTTTATTAAGCATCTTCTCAAGCTTCTCCTCACTTATTTCTCTTTACTTTTTTCCTTTTTTCTTTTTTTTTTCTTTTCTTTTTCCTTAGGATCATTTTCAATCATTTCATTTCTTTTCTTTTTTATGTGTGAATTACTACATCTGGATAACCTTTAATAATTTTGAATTTCACTATCCTCTTCTTAAAGTTAAAACTTATTACCTTCCTTCACTTTATAAATTCATATTAGTTTTGAAGATTTTTCATAAATTTTCATTTTATTCTTATTATATGAAACTCTAAGATTCTTAATACTTCAAAAATACAATTTTCTTTATTTTAAATAGAAAAAAAAATATAGTCTCATGCTTTCATACTAAATATCTTAACTCTAGAATTGACCCTCATTATTAAAGATTTTTGCTTAAATTTACTATAATATTTAAAACAAAAATATAGTTACCTAAAGTTAACCTCTAATACCAAAGGTCATGTTAAATTAATTTTTAAAAATATAGCTAATTAAGGACAAATAAAATTTAGTTTACTCCTTTTCTAAAGAAATTTTTCTTACCCCCAAACTTAGATTTTTAATAATAAGTAAAGCATATAATACAAAAACAGTAGGTCAAAAGAAAACAGTAAATGCATAAAAATAAACTAACTTGTAGAGGGTTCTGAACATGAAACTTTGCTTGGCACATTGCAGGTTCTAATTAAAAAGGACATGCTTTAAAGCCTTAAATGAAACATAATATATTAACAGGATTTGCTAAGAAAAGGTGAATTAAAAACATATGCAGTAAACTAAAAAAACAAACAATGCTGAAATGAAAATCTACAATTTACATTCATACATACAAGGAAGTTTAACAATACCACTTATAACACACATAATTGTCCAAATCTTGACAACAACAATAAAACAAATCAACTACTACTAATAAAAACAGATAATACCCAACAAATCATCATTCATCATCTTCCTCCTCTTCCTCTTCCTCTTCTTCTTCTTCTTATCTTCTTCTTCTTCTTCTTCTTCTTCTTCTTCTTCTTCTTCTTCAAAATTTTCTTGCACATAAGGCATAAAATTGGAGCATGTAGAAAATTATACAGTATGATCACCTCTAAGATATCTAACCATAGCCTCTTGATATACAATATCATGCTGAACTCTTCTTTGTTGATAATCATCATTATGAGCATTCCTTGACTCCAAACCACATATTCTATCATCTGCTGCTCCATAATAAGTTCAAGTGAATAAGTGCTAGAAGTAGATGGTTCTGCAACTGATGTAGAAGGTCTATCACTCTCTCCTTTTCCAGTTCTAGATCCAGCAAATGATTCAAGCTTACGAACTGTGGGTTTCCTAATGGGTTTAAGTGGTTGTAACATTTCTTTGTCCTTATTAAACTCTACGCCTGATTGTTCACTCAAGGTGAAATCAGGGCAGGATACCTTAAACCACTAGAGGTTCCACTACTAGCAATACTCTGAGCATTATGCACAATAAGAGCACCAATATCAACAGCCTTCATTTGTTGTATGCAAAAATTCAATACTACTCTCTCCTTGGTTACTTCGCTAAGATGATTAGTTTGAAGTAATTTTGCAGAAATAAAGTAATTCCATGCTTTAGATTCCACATTTAATATGGAAGTGGATAAATTTACCTTGTGATTATTCTTAATTTTTCATTCTCCATTTCCATCAGTAAGATAGGCAATTACTTCATCAAGCGACAAATCATAAATTACAAATCCAGAATACTCACAATGAAATTTTTTTCCGCAACCAATATAGTGCATTGATCCTTTCTCTAATGAATTCAACATGTTTCCTTCTAACATAAACGTGCTCGTCAGAAGTCACCTGAAGATTGGCATAAAATTCTCAAACAATAGGAACAATTGTTATTGCGATAAAGTAGTGAAAAGTCTTCCAATTTTGAGCAATAATTAGCCTTTTAATCGAACCTCTCGGGCTTGAGAATGCACACTCTTGAATCAATTTTCTTGTACCCATCATACTATTATAAATATATTGAGCCTTCAAATTAATAAACATTCTCGCATCAAAACCCCTCAAAGTCTTTCCTCTTTTCACTCTTGGAGCCATAGCAATTTCAAAATAAATTCACATGAAATCCAAATAAATTCACAATATCATAAATCAAACTCCAAAAATAGGAATATTTGTAAGAAAATTTTCACCATTGGTTCTCTTTAAACTTCTTAAAAAAACCATCAAATTTTTTATTTCCATAATGTTGGAAAAATCCATGGTGAAAATAAAAAATTTTAAAGTTAAAGTGAAGCTCTTACCAAGGAAAGATGAAATCCAAGAATTTTTAGCCTTCAAATCTCCTCAAATCTAAGAAAATACCAAGCCCTAAGTTGAGTTTCAGCCTTAGTATAAAGGTAGGAGACGAACTAAGCAGTAAAAATGGGGTTTAACAGTCGATTTTACGATTTAAAGTAATTCTGGGTGTTTTCGGGAAACTGGCCCCTCTGACGCCAACAACAAAAATTTCAGATTTTATTTTTCTTCTGAAATATGTTGTATACCAAACCACGCCAACCTCTAACTTAAATTAACAGTAATATTCATAATTAAACAATCTTTTAACAATATATTTTCACAAACAACACAAAACTCATATATATATATATATATATA
>JXCR01096626.1:3260-26575 GCA_002079205.1 Phalaenopsis hybrid cultivar | reverse complement strand
ATTGAGAAAATAGAATAAAAATTATTAAATTAGATTCAAATGATGTTTAATTTAAATAATTATTTTTAAATCTTGTTCAAACTCTTATTGTATTATGGCTACATGATTAAGGTTGTTAAAAGGACTCTTTGTTCGTGAACAGCTCGTGTTTAACTTGTTAAGCAAACCAGCCGAACACGAACACACTTTTTGAGCTTGAAATATAAACGAGCCGAACAAGAGCTGAGCTGAGCATGGCTCGCTCGTGTTCGACTCGTTTACACCCCTAACTATGGGTTGCCTCCCGGAAAGCACTTGATTTAATGTCATTAGCTCGACATTCCCAATCTTTACTTTAGGTGACCCAACATTACAATCTCTTTAAAATTTGGCCTTCGACCATCAAAATATGATTTTTAGTCTGTGTCCATTCACTTTAAATATCTTTTTTTTTTATTTTGGGATCTTCAATATTAACAACTTCATAGAGGTAAATTTTTACAATAATGAATTGTCCTGTCCACATAGACTTAAGTTTTCCAGAGAATAATTTCAATCTTGTAATATATAGTAAAACTTTCTGTCCATACTCAAATTCATTTTTTATTATCTTTCAATCATGCCACCCTTTCATTTTCTCCTTATATATCCTAGTATTATCATAAGATTCATTACAATTTTCTTCAAGTTCATTTAGTTGCAACAATCTTTTCTCACCAGTATCTTTTAAATTAAAATTAAACTCATAATTAGCCCAATAAGTTTTATGTTCTAATTCTACTGGTAAGTGATAAGTCTTCCCAAAAATTTATCTATATAGGGACATTCCTATGAGTGTTTTATAAGCTATCTTATAAGCCCATAATGTAGTATCTAATCTAGTAGACTAACCCGTCTTATTATGATTTAAAGTTTTTTTTTTCAAAATTCTTTTAATTTCACAATTTGATACTTCTGCTAGACTACTAGTCTGGGGATGATAAGCAATTGCAATCTTATCTATATCATACTTTTCAACCAATTTTTCAATTCTTTTAAATGAGATCTCTCATCAGTAATGATTACTCACAGTATTCTATATCTTGTAAAAATATTTTTGATTAAAAATTTTGAAACACTCTGAGCATCACATCGAGGTAAAAGTTATTACTTCAATCCACTTTGATACATAATCTAATGCAATAAATAAATATATATATATATATAACCAAATGAAGGTATAAATGGTCCAATAAATTTCAATTTGAAAATATCAAAAATTTCAACTTCCAAAGTAAAATTCAGGGGCATTTCATTTTTTTTTAAAATATTATCTACTCGCTGACAACAATCATATATTTTTATACATATATTAACATCTCTAATCTACATTGTAAAATTTTGTGAACAGTTCTATCAACCCCAAATTTAGAATCATGATATTTTTGAATGATTTCTTCAATTTATTCATAAGGCACACATCTCCGCATAACTAGATCTTTACATTGTTTATATAAATATGGGTCATCCCAAAATTAAGATTTTGCATCATAAATAAATTTCCTCTTGTGGCATTGTCAATCCATATGGTAAAACACCACTAATAATGTAGTTTACAATATCAGCATACCATGATATTTCTCATTCTTTAACATTATATAGTTCATCAGGAAGTCTCATTAATTTTTCTTTCAAGAGCAAATGTTTCTTTCAAGTACAAGTAAAAAGATGAAAAATCGTAAGAAAAAGTGAAAAAAACATCAAATTTGGAGCAAAAATGTGAAATGGTGCAAAAGAGTTTTGGCGCCTAAGCGTCAAATCCGGTGCTTAATCGCCGGTGAAACAAAGAAGGTTGCGCCTAAGCGCTAGAGGTCCCGCGCTTAAGCGCCAAAGGCTGTTATTTGATGGTTTAATTCATTTTGCCAAATTTTGAAGAGACATTTGAGGCATCTATTGGCTAAAGAGGGTTGTTATGACCACTAGAAACGAAAATATGATTAAAGGACTTGTGAAAGGAGGCATCCTTTGGAAAATAAATCAAATTGGGACACATTTTGAAGAGTTAGCAAGACACCTCTTGGAAATTTATAAAAAAAGAAAGTTGAGACTTTTTGAAGTGTGCTTGAAAAGAGGAAGTTCTGAGAAATTCTTGAGATAATTTGGAGAGATTTTCAGGCACCACAATTTTACTTTATCCTTTTTGTTTTTATTTTTATTGTAAGAGTTGAAGAGTATTGTAAAAGAGAAGAGATTCAAAGGAACTTCAAGTGTTTGGTGGAAGATTTGAGATAAATTTTTATCATTTATTTTTAAACTACTTTTGATTATCGAGACTTATTGTTGGTTTGACAATGATTTCTACTTTTAAACTAAAGTGTGGTTATGTTTTCTCCATAGATTCTGAGTATTTTTCTTTATCTTTCTCCTTAAAATAATAAGTAATTAAAGTGTTTGATGGAAGTTGTGGAGAGTATTGATTTTTAATGTTGGAATAAGTTGTGTTGATTTAATTTCATGCACTTTATTTACTTCTTAATCTGACCTATCTAGATGTTAAAATTATTGGTATTGTCTCAGTCAAGTATTGAAAAAAATCACATGGGGTTGTACGAATGAGTATATAGTCATGCATGCAAACCATTTTAAAATTAGCCCAAAGACTATGCAAAAAAATATAGTGCGATTTTCGAAAAATCCAATATATTTTTATCCTAAATTTTAATTAATCTTAATCTTTATTATTAAGCTTTTGTAGAAAGTTTAGCATTTTAGGAGTAATTATGATAGCCTAGATTATATTTTTCGTGATAGATATCCCATACAAATAACAATCAAATAAAAAATCATGAAGATAAAAATAATCATAAAACAAAAAAAAGGCAAGCCAATCAAAATAATGAGCGCACAGGTGTTGTTGGGTCAACAACATCTCTCAGGAAAGCAGAAAAAGTGGCTAGACTCTGCATATACATGTTTGGTCTTCTATACGAGTATAAATTCAAACTTAAGGTACAGGACAAGAGTTGCTACTCCTGCTCTCTATCATGTGGTTCAACGCATCATCTAACTCAGAATCTGTGCCCGTACCCTATTTCCAGTACAATCTCTATCATAAAATTCTATCAAATACATGATAAAAGAAAAACAAAAGGCTCGACATGCAGAAAATGTTAGCACGGGCTAACATACAACACATATGAGCCATGTCTTGTGGAAGGAGCTTATAGCAGCACCTGCAAGAATGAGTTAGTATTAAATAATAACATTGCTCCTCCCTTATTAAACATGTATGTGTATATTTAGGCATGGACTCCTGTAAGAAAAACAACCTAATATATTATTGTACATGTCCACAATAAACACACAAAAACAAGCAAAACGATGTTTGGCTAGGGCAATCAATCTAGCAGAGAATTATAGGAAGACATCAAAAGTATTAGCTAATATCCTAGCCTTAGCCTAGCGCACGAACTAATAAGAAGTGTTCTAACCAACATCTAAGTGCAAGATAAAGTCTCCGACTATGTATGCCTTTGACAAGGTCACTAATTTCAACCCTGTCCTAAAGATTGAAGGGATCTAAAGAGTGTCAACTGAAATGGAATTATGGAGTTCTAAAGATTTGGCCTTACATATACCCTAATATGCTATTTGCATAGTTTTAAGATATGGTGGATACCATGAAGAAAATATGTATTTTTTTTATTTTAAAGCACATATAGCTTTCGCATGAATTAAATTTTCAAACTTGATTTTATAGTTTGTTTAAAACACAAACACAAATGCCATGCCAACAACAAAGTTCTCTAAGTTCATATATATTTTTCCTTAATGCTACACATTATTTTGTATAGCTCTTTTTTCACGAAGTTCGAGATTTTTTATACATTTTTTATATGCAAGTTTGTTAAAATTTAGAGGCCAAACGGAAACTAGAAACTAATGATATCAAGTCAGTAACAAACTATCATGTTTGGTTTAGGCATTTGAATGTGATTATTATAAATAATAAGAAGCCAAAAAGAAAGCATTTTCATCATCAGCATTAACATTATCATTATCCCAACTTTTTAGAGCTTGGTGTTTCAAATCCTCATTTACACTAATATCATAGATACTTTGGGATAAATTTATAAGAATAGCAACTAGAGTATTATGTCGCATGGATTGAAGAGTTGGATTGAAAATTGAAACTCAGAATTAAGTTATGTATATCAAAGATGGGGATAAAAATGGATATGCTGAAAAACTGAAGATTGAGCAATAAATGATTATGCTAGATAAGCAATGTGAGATTGAGTAGCACCAATTAAAAATAAATATGGTAGGCATACAATAAACCAATAAAACAATTTGACATAATATAATTAAAGTATAATAATAAAATAGAGCAAAAATAGTATGTATCCATATGCAAACAAAACACTCAACAAAAATAACTAAAGTCGTGTGTGACACATGAAAGAACGTAGGAGATTTCATTACGAAAACCTCAAAAAAATAAAGAAAAAGACCACTAATGATAATCATTGGTTAAGATAGCTAAAACTAAGGTATTGTTTGATGTTTATCAATATTCTAGAAAGCATCGAGACAAAAATCCGCTTGAAAAATAAAAATGAGAATTAAAACACCAGCATAATGTTTAATTAGTAACCCACTAAAGTAGGTCTTTGAACAAGAAGGGGTAAGAAAATTTCAAATCAATGTCTTCAGAAATATAAAACTATGTAAGAACTAAATATGCTATAATTTCTATTTTGGAATGATACACAACTTAGGCTATTTTTAGAGATGTTTTGAAATCAGATATTATACCATGCAAATTTAAAAAGCAGTATCTTGATTATAACCTAGGGTCACAAACAGATAACTCCAAAAAGGTTTTAGCAAAATTCAGCCAAATGGATTTAGCATAAGGAACAGTTGTTATCGGTACCAATTAAGCATCTAAAAATGTAAATAATGAAATTGGTTTAATAGCTAATGTAACACAATAACAAATAACCACTTTAATGTGCTTATCAAAATTTTCAGAGAAGAAGTACGCATATTGGAGTAAAGGTAGAATTATAAGATTTTAACGGTCACATTGATTCAAATGAGTTTATCTAGTGGCTTCAAACAGTAGAGCAATTGTTTTATTACAATGAAATTCCTCAAGGCAATTGAGTTAATATGTCAGCGAACAAGCTCAAACATCTCATTGTGGTGGGAGACCCAAAGTGTAATTGATAGTGAGAAGAAAACAGTAATATCACTACGTGGTCAAAGATAAAAAGAGAGATGCAGCGCAAAAACCCTCTCCCACATTACCGATAGGACATGTTCATAAAACTTCATAACCTACACCTAAGAGACACTTCTAGAGAAGAGTACACAGCTGACTTTGATCAACTTATGTTGAATATGAGTTGATGGAACCAAACGAGCATACACTAACGATATATTGAAAGATTGAGATCATCCATCAATAATGTAGTTCAGTTGCAGCCATATTGGACCATACTAGATATACAAACCCTATCTTTGAAAGTGAAAAAAACTGCAATATTACCAGGTGACTGACATATCTTACAAACAGAGTTCAACATAAGAATCAAGTAATAAAAGTATACCTAGTAGAGCGCCCAAGCCAACACGACACAAGAAGAAGCCAATCCTGAGTGAAGAAAAGATGGAGTCTACCAGCACTCCCAAATCCTTCTCTGCCACGAAGTGCTTCAAGTGTCACAATTTCGGGCATATTGCATCATATTGCCCAAATAGGAAAATAATATTTTTCACTAAGTAGGTGTTGACCTCAATTTTTTTCGTGAGGTCTAGTATTCCTCGTAGGAGTTAGAATCTAGCGTTAGGGGTCTTCCTGCGACTATCTTAGAACCTTAGAAGTGGGACCCGCCTCATTTTAGTTCGACCAGCTTCCGTTCCCTTCTGGAGTTTCGCGTGCGTGGTATCAACTTCTAGCACTTAGAAGGACGAAACCAACACGAGGAAACCCAAAAGGGATTGCCTATAGGACCTTCCCGAGCCTTAGGGTGGCCATTTGCACAATTCGCACTCCCGCGCGCACAAACTTCGCAATTCGGAGGGTCGATACGTCTGATCGCCGCAATTCGCATTGCCTGCATTGTTACTTGTCGAGTGCTCAATTAAACTTTTTGGGACTATCGATCGCGGGTCGAAATTTTGTGAAATTTGAATTTCGGCGCATNAAGGTTGATAAAACCGTGATTAAAACCACAGAAACACCACCACAAAGCTATCAAGCAGCCATCCTGGGAGTTACTTAGTTCTAGCATTCTTTTTTCTTTTTCTTAGCTTTCTGAACCTGTCATTCATCTTCCCTTGTTTGTCCCTGGGGGGTATGTTGATTCGCTTGGCACTCCTCCAGGACTTGAGTACTCTCTGTTCGAGCAATAGGCAGTTCCACAACAATTAGGGAATCATCGGCTACAACCAAATGATGAGTAGCAGTGTGAGAAGGGTCCAGCTGAACTGGTTGGAGAGANTACTCTCTGTTCGAGCAATAGGCAGTTCCACAACAATTAGGGAATCATCGGCTACAACCAAATGATGAGTAGTAGTGTGAGAAGGGTCCAGCTGAACTGGTTGGTGAGGAACATACTGTTGAGAGTGAGTGTCATTCAATTTTTCTGAAAGATCTTCTAGTGAAGCTGCATTTTCCTCCACTCGGAGAAAATTGTTAGTGTTAGAGACAACAAGAGTATCATTTTCCTCCAAAGTTAAATGACCTCTTTTTCAGCAATATGTGATTCTAGTGGGGTCTGAAGTAGTGAGGGATTAGTAAAATCTTCAATGGCAACTAAATTGTCTTCCACTTAGATGATATTGACAACAAAAGTAGTACTTTCAAATGACATGAGCTCATATTCCCTTTGGAATCCCTATGCAGCAAACAATCTCTAAGTTTGTGCATCATTGACACCAATTGCTACTCTGTGTTCCAATGGTTTGGTCTAAGCCAGAATGTTAGATCTCAAGTTGGGATGAAGCCTGAAACATTTGGCAAATGTGTACCCAAACATTTTACAGTGATTACAGCAATAAGGTCTTTGTTTTGGGACAATTGGCCAGAACTCACTATGGGCAGTGTCAAGCCATATTTCTTCCACATCAGGGAAGGTGATGTCCCTCTCAACAAAAATCCTTGCTACAGAAGGTCTGGATAGGTTGAAGGTGGGTATGTCCAATTTTATTGGTTTCCCTAGTGCATTTCCAATAGATTAGAGGACTTTGTGATTAAATTAGTGCAGTTTTAGGCCAGGTAGTTTAAACCAGATTGGAAGTATAGGGGTTTCTTGGCTTGGATCAAATTCAGGAGAACACTTGAGCAATTTCATGTATTTCTCATCAATTATAATGTACTTCTTGGAAGATATTTTGGCATAGACCTCTTCTTTTGACAATTGTATCATCACATGTCTCCCATCAAAAAGACCAACCTTCCATTCTCCCAATAGTTTGAAATCTTTAAAAACTTTTCTAATTATGTCCATTTTGGGATGTCTCAGCTGGAACTTCCCAATGAGAGTAAACTTACACTTTTCAGCCAAGTTGGAAACTTCTCTCAAGAGAAAAATAGAGCAAGTTTGCCGCTCTTCCTATTAGTCTTCTTGATGAGGTCACAATCCCCTTTTCCAACAAATAAATCATGGTAAACCGGAGGGCAGACCAGATTATTCACAGAACCCACAGGGTCATTCCCCATTCCAATGATATCATTATAAGAGGCCTTCACACNCTTACACTTTTCAGCCAAGTTGGAAACTTCTCTCAAGAGAAAAATAGAGCAAGTTTGCCGCTCTTCCTACTATTCTTCTTGATGAAGTCACAATCCCCTTTTTCCAACAAAAAAATCATGGTAAACCGAAGGGGAGACCAGATTATCCACATAACCCACAGGGTCATTCTCCATTCCAACGATATCAACATAAGAGGTCTTCCCATGGTTTAAAATTGAAGCAGTCGAGGGTTGAGGAGGAACAAACACTATGGAACCCAATGGAACCGAAAGTGAAATGAAGAAACACAAAACCGGAACCCGACAATACAACCAAACAAAACACCAGTCACAAAAAACCTCGGCAGTGATAAGCAACACAACCACAAAACCACGATTAAAACACAAGAAAACAACCAAATCAACAACCATGAAGGAGAATAGAAGAGAATCCATGTAGCAAAAACCTTAGGAACCCAAGAGGGATGGCAGTGCGCCATAAATATAAGTTTATAAATATGTATATATATATAGATACACACACACACACACACACAAATTTCAGGATAGCTTCCAAACGCACNAAAACCACGATTAAAACACAAGAAAACAACCAAATCAACAACCACGAAGGAGAATAGAAGAGAATCCATGTAACAAAAACCTTAGGAACCCGAGAGGGATGGCAGTGCGCCATAAATATAAGTTTATAAATATGTATATATATATAGACACACAAATTTCAGGATAGCTTCCAAACGCACTCTCTTCCCAAGAAGAGAAAAATATCAAAACGATCTTCTAAACACCGTCTGGAGACCAAGATAAAGCCGAAGCATCATCTAAAATTCTAAGATACAACCCTTAAAGAAAAGAAAAGATGTCAGCAGTTGTCACAATACAAAACATATTAAAAAAAATAACCCTGAAAGAGCAAATATATATATATATATATAATAAGTCAAAAATTAGGAGTGGGCCTCTCTACTTGAAATGGTACTCTCCTTGGAAGAGTCGTTGGCTTTCCCAACGCCTAAATCGAACCGGCGGTCTCTGACTCCCGCTTCACTCCAAATACACAGGACTGTGACTCCCTCATCTGCCTTTGGACACCCGTGTCATTAGTTTAACACTTTTGTAAAGTATGTGACTGCAATGGCCCCATCAAAATAGTCACGAGGATTATTTTGGCATTTTAGTCTACTCAAAAATGTACGTGAGATGCTGGGGAAAAGCTTCCACAATGCAGCTTCTGGCCTACAACTCTCTTTGCAGTTCTGACTAAACTATACAAAAACTATATGAGAGATAGCCTGATATGGACAGCAAACACACATATAAATAGAGATGGAATAGGCAAGAAACAAAAATAGGAAGAGGGGGAATAATTCTCGCCCTATGAAAAGGAGAGGGGGCTGGTCCAGCCTCCTGCTAGACTGAACCCTCTCCTGTTGAACCGGTTGGAGCCGATTCAGTCCCCCCACCAATCCCCGCGTCACGTAGAAGAATGAAATTTTTTATTACTGCCTATTTTGATTATTCGACGTCTTACGTACCTCTAACCTGAATGATCTGGCAAAAAAATATCAAATGTGTATACCCAATATCACTTGGACTAAGTTAGACAGACTTACTAATTAAAATAAGTTTAGCCATGCTAATCAAAATAAGCCTAGTTCAAGGCAAGTTAATGTACATGAAATCCATTGTAACTTATCTCCTACCATAAGTAACTTTGAATTAGTTCTTGTACATGATAATCTCCTTATCTCCTACCATAAGTTAATTTGAATTAGTTCTTCATTTTGATTGAAATCCATTTTGAGTTAATGTACATGAAATTCATTGCTTTCCAAATTATTAATTCTTACTTCAATCAAATTACTATCTTCATAGATTTCAATTTGATTATTCAATAACATAACCAATTTATTTTGCAAAAATTGTTAAAATTTTACCATTTTCATAATTTGTTAAATTGCCCTAACATTTTGACACAACCTAAAACATTGATATTGTTGAGATCCGTATCTAATGTAGGGTGCTACTTATATATAGAAGTCTGGGATTTATTTGTAAATATTGTAAGCTTCTATATAACCTCAAGTCATTAATGAAATAGGCAAGATTTGTTGAGCAATTATTTTTATTTGGTATCAGAGTCATAACCCTATGAACCGACCGTCGTCGGTGCAACTCGATCAGTGCAGAGACAAGGAACTGCGATCTTCCTTTCCTTCGCGAAGCAGCCACGTTAGAGCTTGCTGGGAAGGCACCTACATGATTGCAGTGACGGGATCATGTTACCTACAAGATAGCGGCAGACAAGCGCCGGGAAGGCACCTAAGCGATCGCGACTGTCAGCAGGACCGCACTTCTTTCGCGACTCTCCAAGAAGCTTTGATCGCAACTTTCTCAGTGGGAGAGCATCTCATAGAGTTCGGTCACATAGGACTTATGCAGTTTGTCGTGAGAGAAAGGGTCGTACCAGGGCTTCGTTGTTGGTGGCCCTTCATACGCAGCAATCTGTGGGTTGTAGCTGCAAGAAAAGATGTGGAATTGCATACAAGGAGTTAGGAAGGTAGCAAAGCAGTGCTTAGTTTTTAGAGTTTCACTCGACAGCAGAGAGGCGAAGGATCGAAGCAACTATGGCTTTGCATGCGGGATAAAGAGGTTGCAGCTTCGTGCGGGTTAAACAAAGCAGATCGCACGAACTTGCAGGAAGTCGTGTATATTCTATGCGTTTTAGACTTATCCTTGTGATTGAGGATGTCAGAAGACGGAGGCCGTGTAGGACATAAATAATTGGAGCTTCTGTGGCAGATAGATCCTGAAGTTCTAAAGGACTTGGTCAAGTTCATATAGGGAGCTTGCATCTCAACGGGAGCCACTATCTCAGCACATGCTCCGATGAAGGTGAAACATGATCTCCCTCTTATGAATCTGAAGCTCGCTGGACGAACATATACTTGAGTTGGTCGCGTCGGATCAAGATTGCTCTAGTAGGGAAAAAACTAGAAGGATACCTGACGGGAGTCAAGCCAATGAGTAACAGTGTTGAAGGGGATGAGTAGAGGATCATACATGCATTGATTGACACCTAGTTATTCAATTCGATGGTTTCAACGATTGTCACATCAGGGGATGGCATTTAAAAGGTGTAAGACATCTAGGCAAAAGCTGAAGAGAGCCTATTTTGAGACTAAGAACCAAAGGAAAGTGTTCCAGATTCAGCGTGACATAGAGGTAGTAGTACAGGATGATAAAATGATTCAGGAGTACTCCATAGAGCTGGAGCGGCAGTTACAAAATCTTGATTGCTTCCCACTCATGTCAAGCTGTGGTGATCTNAAGAGAAAGAATAGACATCTTCTAGAGGTAGCCAGAAGCATGATGATCTCCATGAATGTCCCAAAGCACTGGTGAGGGCAAGTTGTTTTGACAGTCTCTCAATTGATCAACAGAATGCCCTCAAGAGTGTTGATGTGGCGCTCCCTGTGAATTGTTGAAAGAAGATAATAGTGGGATCCTCCAATTGAAGTTAATTGGTTATGTATGTTTTATGAAAGATAATAAACCATAAAGATGGAGCTGGATTCCAGAGTTGTTAAATGTATTTTTGTTGGTTATTCTGTCACTCAAGAGAGGTATGTTAGTTGGAGTCAAATAGAGAACACAAACTTTGTGAGTATGGATGTCACATTTAGAGAATTTGAACCATACTACATCTTTAATGTGACATCACCCTTTAGTCACTCGTCAGATGCTGGAAGTATGAGGAGAAGGGGGAGAATAGTGATGGTGAGAGATTGGAACATATGAGAATGATGTCTTATCCTGTTGTGTGGGAAGGATTGACTGAGGAAGAGCCAGAAAATGAATCTGAATGTGGTGGGACTCAAGCTCAAGGGGAGTTGAGGGTGTATATTAGGAGGAAAAAGCAAAATAAGGGAACGGTGTCTATCATAACCCCCGTGCCAACAAGTCTCGTGTCCCAATCTACCCCAACTCCTGAAACACCTACACACATCAACCTCGGAATTTGATTACACAAGTGATATTGTTCATCTCCCTTCTCCCATTCATATGACTTTAAGAAGATCCTCTCGCAGCAATGCGGGTCATCCTTCTGATTGTTATTCTCCTCATTGTTTTGGTTCCCGCATGATATTACCCAATTCGTCTCATAATCTAACACATCACATTTACATTGAGAATTCATTATATCTTTGGACATTATCTTTATACACAAGTGTTGGCATGTAGCTAAGGAGGATCCAAAGTGGAAGGTGCAATGCTGGAAGAACTTAGTACACTCGATAAGAACAGGACATGGGAGCTCACGTTGCTACCGGCAAAGAAAAGGTATGAGGGTGAAAATAGGTGTCCGTAATGAAGCAAACCTTAGAAGGAAAGATTGATCACTACAAAGCACGGTTGGTAGTTAAAGGATATAGTCAAGCGTATGGCATCGACTATGATGAGATATTTGCACCAATGGCAAAGATGAGCATAACCAGGACACTCGTCTCCTTACCTGTGAATTGTGGATGGAATATACACCAACTGGATGTGAAGAATGTGTTTCTTCAAGTGGATCTGCTAGAAGAGGTAGAGATGTAGATATCCCCATGCTTCGACATGAATCAAACAGTGGACAAGGTATGTAGATTGAGAGTCATTGTACGGTTTGAAACAATCTCGTGTTTGGTTTGTCAAATTAAGGAAAATAATAGTAGGCATGAACTATCAGTAGATCAATGTCGACCACACAATGTTCTTTCAACTACAAGGTAGTCATATTACTATTCTTGAAGTGTATGTAAATGATATGATTATCACTGGAGATGATGAGGGAGAGATTGCTCAGCTGAAGACAAGTTTGGGCAAAGAGTTTGAGATAAAGTATCTGGAACTTAGATACTTCCTGAGAATTGAGTTGACTCGTGGAGCAGAGAAAATCGTTTGATCTCAGAGGAAGCATGTGTTAGACTTGCTCATAAAGTCGGGCATATTGAGATGCAAGCAAATAGTTTCACCAATTGATCAAAAGAAAACGTTGAGCACGGAGACAGTAGAGCCAGTTGATCGCGAGAGGTAATATAGGTTGGTAGGTAGTCTCATATATCTGAGTCACTCGTCCCGATATTTCATTTGCATTAAGTGTAGTGAGTCGCTACATGCATGATCCGAGGAAGGGTCACACGGATGCAGTGTGTTAGATTCTGATGTACCTGAAAAAATGCGTCAGGGAAGAGATTGATCTTCAAGAAGAATGGACATGTAAGCATTAAGGGCTATTGTAACTATGACTGGGCGAGTTGAATGGATGACAAGAGGTCCAAATCTAGATACTGCATGTTCGTAGGGGCAAATTGGTCACTTGGAAGGGCAAGAAACAGTCAGTAGTAGCGATGTCAACAGCAAAGACAGAGTATAGAGTCATGACCTTAGGAGTTGAGCCTTGTTGGTGGAGCTGAAGGTGGACCAAGGAGCTCAAATTAAGTCGTGGTGCAACAACAAGTCGGCGATTAACATCACCAACAACCCGGTGCAACATGATAAACTAAACATGTGGAGATTGATATGATCTTCATCAAGGAAAAGTTGAATAATAGAGAACTAGACCTAAGTCATATAGCCACTGAAGAGGAAGTGGCCGACTAACTCACCAAAGGACTTAGCTCATTAGATTTGTCCCGGATATGTGGCAAGATGGGATTAGTGGATATTTTTTGCTCATCTTCAGGGGGAGTGTTGAGACTTGTATCTAATGTAGGATCCTTTTTGTATATAGAAGAAGTCTATGGATTTATTTGTAAATGTTTTAAGGTTTTATATAAGCCCAATCCATTAATTAATTGGGTAACATTTGTTAAGCAATTATTTCTATTAACATTAACTAATCTGAGGTTAGGTTTTTCAATGCAAACAATATAATTCATCGTATGTATTGAAGCAAAGGATAGTTGAAGATTACAGATCATAAGTCATTAATTGTACCAACAACTAGCCTTCTGCAAATAAGAACCGATGATAGTAAAGCTTAAATCAATTAATAATGAAATGGCCATAAATATTCAAGCATTTTAACAATAATTTTAAAACAGTTAAAATCAAAATTCATTTCCACAAAGTTACATTTCTAGCATATCACTTTTTGACAAAAATCAAAAGCACTAAACCAACCAATAATAAATTTAATAGAAGAAAAGGATAAAGAGTGAAATTACAAAAGAAAAAATAAGGCTCGCATCTATACAAGAAGATGACTTTCTCCAAAACCTACAACTACACTTCTACCGCTCTTAAAGAATCACATATCCAATTTGTTCTCACAAGATCAAAAAGTGAAAAAGATATTTTATTTAAGCAAAAAGTTATAAAATAAATACCTCATAACGCTATTTATAATCTCATAGCCTATCATAGTAGAAAAGGCTGGCACAAGATCAGTCTCAATTTATGTCATAATTAATCCTAATGCCCTCAACATACCTGAGGATATTTAAATTTAAAAGTCCCAAAATCAATCTTATGCCTGCCTGTCTCAAGCGAATGAACTGGATGGTATCCACAGTCAATTCTTCATTTAATTCCACAAATGATAAGGCTAAAATTAAAACAAAAATAAGAACAAACAACAACACCTAGCTTTATCCAAATTATTGCTTGCAAAACCAACAAAGCATAATCTAAGGAAACTCCGCAGAACCAAGCCCCCACCACTCTTTCACAACAACTTGTCCCTCATTTTCTATTGAGGCCTTTACAAACATGCCACATAATTCTTATCTATTTACTTATCTAACACCTTAACATTCATATTTACATGCATAACACTCAAATCTTTAATTGCACATCAATAATACCACTATCACTATTTTTTAAAAGTAAATCCAAGATTTTCATACATAGGTTTATGACAACAAGGTGTTATACCTGCAAATATCAAACTTTGGGTTTTAGATATGTAAAAAAATAAGAATTGTGTAGAATGCATGTAAATTTCCATTAATCTTATTCAAAATATATAATTGCAATATCACCACATCAACGTGTCAAGAAAAATGCCTTCACAACGACTTCTTTAATCACCTAAACCCAAGAGAATGGTTTTACTTCTTCTAGGTCAATCGTAATCGGCCTACTTGATCTAGCTAGCCTGATAGCTACTTGCTGCCGTCGAGAGCAAGCCTGATGGTCGGTTGATTGTTGTCATTGTCTTGATGGTCAGTTGTCTTTGAAATTCCACCTATTAAGTCCTATATTAACATTCTTCTATATAATATATTCAAGATTTTTCACCAATCACGTTTAAGTAGCAGCCCCAAAATTGCATATTATATACTTAGTTTTAATATCAACTTTGTCTTAAGGAAGGCTATGGGACAGTTTCACCTCATGAGCCCCTCAAAGTTGAGCTTTAATGAAAAATAATTTATAATTGAAAGGTGACCATCTTGTCTTCAATTTGCAATGCATGCCTGCTTGGAAATCTGATTGACACTGGTGGTGCTATAGCACCTAGTCGTTGAAAAGAAAAAGAGCACAAATGCAAATTCAATTTGCAAAATAGACTGTTCTAGATTGAAAGCTACAACATTAACAATTATATTTCATGCATTAAGCTCTAAGTTGACGGATATACAAAAATGCATAATAGCGGTACCAATCATTCAATGTGAAATTATCAACATAAGCATAAAATTCAGGTTTGAAGAATTCAGGATATCGAAAAAAACATTTTTTTTCTGATCCTAACTATCATTACAGCTGTTTCTCATATAGCATAAATTGAAAGCTCTAAAAGAAAAACATCAACAGACTCATCTTCAGGGAATATTAACGTTCCATTGCTGACATAATTATGCCTGTGTAACACAGGAAGCAGTTAATCCTCATCAAACACTGCATCAACCAAAATCTTTGGTGACTGAAGAACTTAATAAGATAGCACACACCATGCAATCTGGATTCAAGCGCAAAGCAAAAGACCTCAAATTGATCATTTATTAATGGAAATCTCCTAATATGAAATCAACTTCAACATAATACAAGTATATGTGGAGGAATGTAAGAGAAAAGGCAAACCATGCCACAAAGAACTTCCAAACTTATGTTGAAAGAAGTTCCACCGGAACATCATTTGCACTTGAGTGCAGTCTAACACCACCCACAGTCAGACAATTTGCACTACAGGGTATAACAGATTAAAATAATACCACATAAAATGAAGAGTTCGTTTAAGACGATTGCAGCTGCCGATAAACTTGATTGTCAAACTCTTGCATAGAAAGTTTCCTTTTAAAGTTATTGTCATTAAAATGATAAATGTTGTTGGCATCAATTTTTGAGGTCACGCATGTGGGATGTCCACCTGAAAGATTTGGGACTATTTACTATTCATTCATAGGGTCTCATAGCTCAAAACATCCATCTAGACCCCATGTTGTACATTTGGGCCACAAAACCAGGGTACGTGATGGTTCAGCCTTGCCTGGGAGAGTCCACCATTTGGTGTCGTCAGTTATGTCATGGGATATGTATGGTGTCCATTCTAATGTTTGAAAACCTTACCCAACCTATTCGGAGCCTCCTGTGATCAAAGAAATTCGTTGAACCTTCCCGTGGGCGTTTCCAGAAATATTAGGGTTTAGAACGTCGTACCCATGCGGTAATTCAATGCGCCCTTTGAAGCCAAAATTTTTTATGTAATGACCATAATAATACTTATCATTGAGATTATGGTGCTATATTTTAGTCATTTTTAGTCTTTCATAGCTTGTGGGTCGAAAACAATCCTTCATCAGATGCTTCCGGTGAAAATTGGGGTTTTCAGGGCTAAACCCTAGCGCCTAAGCACCAATCTGGGCACCTAGGCTCCCAGAATAGCCCCCACGGGGTTCAAAACCGAGCCGCCAGAAACCAGGTGCCGGCCCCTTGGCGCTTAGGCACCCCTTAGGCACCCGAAAGAACCCAAAATGCAGCGTCCCGAGAGTGCATAAAGTAAGTATCAGGGTCACGGCGCCTAGGCGCGAGACCGATTTTTGCTCGACTTTTTCTTGAGATTTCCACCCAGAAGTCCCCCAATGCAGCCGAAATCGCAGGTTTTCTTGGTCCATGAGTNACACTTCTACCGCTCTTAAAGAATCACATATCCAATTTGTTCTCACAAGATCAAAAAGTGAAAAAGATATTTTATTTAAGCAAAAAGTTATAAAATAAATACCTCATAACGCTATTTATAATCTCATAGCCTATCATAGTAGAAAAGGCTGGCACAAGATCAGTCTCAATTTATGTCATAATTAATCCTAATGCCCTCAACATACCTGAGGATATTTAAATTTAAAAGTCCCAAAATCAATCTTATGCCTGCCTGTCTCAAGCGAATGAACTGGATGGTATCCACAGTCAATTCTTCATTTAATTCCACAAATGATAAGGCTAAAATTAAAACAAAAATAAGAACAAACAACAACACCTAGCTTTATCCAAATTATTGCTTGCAAAACCAACAAAGCATAATCTAAGGAAACTCCGCAGAACCAAGCCCCCACCACTCTTTCACAACAACTTGTCCCTCATTTTCTATTGAGGCCTTTACAAACATGCCACATAATTCTTATCTATTTACTTATCTAACACCTTAACATTCATATTTACATGCATAACACTCAAATCTTTAATTGCACATCAATAATACCACTATCACTATTTTTTAAAAGTAAATCCAAGATTTTCATACATAGGTTTATGACAACAAGGTGTTATACCTGCAAATATCAAACTTTGGGTTTTAGATATGTAAAAAAATAAGAATTGTGTAGAATGCATGTAAATTTCCATTAATCTTATTCAAAATATATAATTGCAATATCACCACATCAACGTGTCAAGAAAAATGCCTTCACAACGACTTCTTTAATCACCTAAACCCAAGAGAATGGTTTTACTTCTTCTAGGTCAATCGTAATCGGCCTACTTGATCTAGCTAGCCTGATAGCTACTTGCTGCCGTCGAGAGCAAGCCTGATGGTCGGTTGATTGTTGTCATTGTCTTGATGGTCAGTTGTCTTTGAAATTCCACCTATTAAGTCCTATATTAACATTCTTCTATATAATATATTCAAGATTTTTCACCAATCACGTTTAAGTAGCAGCCCCAAAATTGCATATTATATACTTAGTTTTAATATCAACTTTGTCTTAAGGAAGGCTATGGGACAGTTTCACCTCATGAGCCCCTCAAAGTTGAGCTTTAATGAAAAATAATTTATAATTGAAAGGTGACCATCTTGTATTCAATTTGCAATGCATGCCTGCTTGGAAATCTGATTGACACTGGTGGTGCTGTAGCACCTAGTCGTTGAAAAGAAAAAGAGCACAAATGCAAATTCAATTTGCAAACNATAACCCCCGTGCCAACAAGTCTCGTGTCCCAATCTACCCCAACTCCTGAAACACCTACACACATCAACCTCGGAATTTGATTACACAAGTGATATTGTTCATCTCCCTTCTCCCATTCATATGACTTTAAGAAGATCCTCTCGCAGCAATGCGGGTCATCCTTCTGATTGTTATTCTCCTCATTGTTTTGGTTCCCGCATGATATTACCCAATTCGTCTCATAATCTAACACATCACATTTACATTGAGAATTCATTATATCTTTGGACATTATCTTTATACACAAGTGTTGGCATGTAGCTAAGGAGGATCCAAAGTGGAAGGTGCAATGCTGGAAGAACTTAGTACACTCGATAAGAACAGGACATGGGAGCTCACGTTGCTACCGGCAAAGAAAAGGTATGAGGGTGAAAATAGGTGTCCGTAATGAAGCAAACCTTAGAAGGAAAGATTGATCACTACAAAGCACGGTTGGTAGTTAAAGGATATAGTCAAGCGTATGGCATCGACTATGATGAGATATTTGCACCAATGGCAAAGATGAGCATAACCAGAACACTCGTCTCCTTACCTGTGAATTGTGGATGGAATATACACCAACTGGATGTGAAGAATGTGTTTCTTCAAGTGGATCTGCTAGAAGAGGTAGAGATGTAGATATCCCCATGCTTCGACATGAATCAAACAGTGGACAAGGTATGTAGATTGAGAGTCATTGTACGGTTTGAAACAATCTCGTGTTTGGTTTGTCAAATTAAGGAAAATAATAGTAGGCATGAACTATCAGTAGATCAATGTCGACCACACAATGTTCTTTCAACTACAAGGTAGTCATATTACTATTCTTGAAGTGTATGTAAATGATATGATTATCACTGGAGATGATGAGGGAGAGATTGCTCAGCTGAAGACAAGTTTGGGCAAAGAGTTTGAGATAAAGTATCTGGAACTTAGATACTTCCTGAGAATTGAGTTGACTCGTGGAGCAGAGAAAATCGTTTGATCTCAGAGGAAGCATGTGTTAGACTTGCTCATAAAGTCGGGCATATTGAGATGCAAGCAAATAGTTTCACCAATTGATCAAAAGAAAACGTTGAGCACGGAGACAGTAGAGCCAGTTGATCGCGAGAGGTAATATAGGTTGGTAGGTAGTCTCATATATCTGAGTCACTCGTCCCGATATTTCATTTGCATTAAGTGTAGTGAGTCGCTACATGCATGATCCGAGGAAGGGTCACACGGATGCAGTGTGTTAGATTCTGATGTACCTGAAAAAATGCGTCAGGGAAGAGATTGATCTTCAAGAAGAATGGACATGTAAGCATTAAGGGCTATTGTAACTATGACTGGGCGAGTTGAATGGATGACAAGAGGTCCAAATCTAGATACTGCATGTTCGTAGGGGCAAATTGGTCACTTGGAAGGGCAAGAAACAGTCAGTAGTAGCGATGTCAACAGCAAAGACAGAGTATAGAGTCATGACCTTAGGAGTTGAGCCTTGTTGGTGGAGCTGAAGGTGGACCAAGGAGCTCAAATTAAGTCGTGGTGCAACAACAAGTTGGCGATTAGCATCACCAACAACCCGGTGCAACATGATAAACTAAACATGTGGAGATTGATATGATCTTCATCAAGGAAAAGTTGAATAATAGAGAACTAGACCTAAGTCATATAGCCACTGAAGAGGAAGTGGCCGACTAACTCACCAAAGGACTTAGCTCATTAGATTTGTCCCGGATATGTGGCAAGATGGGATTAGTGGATATTTTTTGCTCATCTTCAGGGGGAGTGTTGAGACTTGTATCTAATGTAGGATCCTTTTTGTATATAGAAGAAGTCTATGGATTTATTTGTAAATGTTTTAAGGTTTTATATAAGCCCAATCCATTAATTAATTGGGTAACATTTGTTAAGCAATTATTTCTATTAACATTAACTAATCTGAGGTTAGGTTTTTCAATGCAAACAATATAATTCATCGTATGTATTGAAGCAAAGGATAGTTGAAGANGAAACTCTTAAACTTAGGGATATAATATAGTAAGTAAAATTATTCTTAATAAATTTTTTTAAGTGGAGATAATAAAATGACTAAATTCTAAATTTGGAGAATCTACAATATTTCTGAAATAGATAGAAACTCATATTTTCATCTTTCTTAACATTAAAATTTTTTAAACTTTAAGTTGATCTCATTTACTAATTATTTTTTGCTAAATTGGACTACTATCTTTTTAAATCTAAATTTTAGTAACTCCTAAAGAAGCCCATATGTATATCATAGTTATTTAGTTTTTAAAGATGAACTGTCACTGGAAAACAAGTAACATTTTAAGTTTGGAGAATTTTTATACACCTAAAATATATAGTGTTTTTAGACACATTTTTATACTTATTTTTGATATATTGCGATTTAATGGAAGGTATTTGTATGTTTTCTTTCAGGTACAAGTAAAAAGATAAAAAATGCTAAAATGAGTGAAAAATGATCAAATTTGGAGCAAATATGTGAAAATTGTGCTAAAGAGTTTTGGCGCTTAAGCGTCGATTAAACAGAGAAATCTGTGTCTAAGCGCCATAGGCAGTTATTTGACGGTTTTCTTCATTTGACTGAATTTTAAAGAGGTATTTAAGGCACCAATTGGCTTAAGAGAGTGGTTATGACGACTAATAACGAAAATATTATTAAAAGACTTGTAAAAGAAGGCATTCTTTAGAGGATTCATCGAATGTGGACACATTTTGAAGAGTTTTCAAGAAACTTTTTGGACATTTATAAAAGAAGAAAGTTTTTTACATTTGAAGTGGGTGTCTGAAGAGGGAGAGAGTTATGAGTCTTGAGAAGATCGTGGAGAATCTTGTGGAGAGATTCAGGCACCACAAAAATTTACTTTAACCTTTTTGTTTTTAGTTTATTTTGAGAGTGTTGTAAAAGGGAATAGATTCAAAGGAACTTCAAGAGTTTGGTAAAGAATTTGAGATAAGTTTTTATCTTTTGTTTTAAACTACTTTTGATTTTAATCAAGACTTCTTGTTGGTTTGACAATGATTTCTACTTTTAAACTAACGTGTGGCTTTGTTTTCTCCATAAATTTTGAGTAGTTTTTTTTTATCTTTCTCCTTAAAATGATAAGTACTTAAAGTTTAGATGGAAGTTGTGAAGAGTATTGATCTTTAATGTTGGAAGAAGTTGTGATGATTTAAATCCATAAACTTCATTTACTTGTTGATTTGGTCAATCCAGATGTTAAAATTTGTTGTGAGAACATGTGAGAACCGGGTTAGTATTGTCTCAGTCAACAATTGGAAAGAATCACATGAGGTTGTATGAATAAGAATGCAATTCATATGATTTAGTACAAATAAATAGAAAAATAATCATTTAAGGGTGTAGAGTTAAAGAACTTTAAAGTGACAGGTTAAAGCCCCGAACTTGATTTATTGTTTTAGGTTCTGATACGAGATGTTAGCCCCCAGGTGGAGGGAATCGAGGAAACTCTAGAGTGAGAGTTGATATCTTCCCTACCTAGCCGGTCTTCAGAACTATTCAAATTTTAAATTAGTCAATATTTTTTATAGCATCTCTAGTAAGGGTAAATAATATAATTGTTCATATTTGACACAATACAAATTGCATACTTTCACCATAAAATTTTTATACTTATTACTGATTCATGATAATGAGAAATACATTTTACAAATTTAGTACTTTTTTTTACATAAACTAAAGTTATCTTTTTAAATTGTCATTGTTCTGTCAATATATCAAAAATACCAAAAACATTTAAATTTTAATACTGTGAAAATATTTGTAGTTTAAGTAATTGTTTTCTTAGAATAGAAAATTGTTGTTCAAAAGTACATATTGTGTATTCATTTTGTGAGTTCGATATTCAGGTCTTAATCAAAAAGTCTTATATTACTTGATAACAATACATATACTTGTGTAGTATCTCAATATATATATAAATTAAAAAATTAAATTCTTATTTTCTTCAGGATCAAGTTTTTGGCATTGTTGTAAAATAAGGAAATATAAGTGAAAACTATAATTAAAGTCATTGTTATAATGTTGCATATAAACAGTTTCGGGATCAGTTATCACTTAGGCTCTTTAATGACCTAATATTTTAACTTTTTTTACAAAATTTTAATGATAAAAATTTAAAATTAATTAAAAATTAGGTTTAAAACATCTCAACTTTTTCAAAATCAGTATTTACTTCTCTGCATGGCCTTCGGGTCGGCTTTAAAACAGATTTACATTGCATGATCATCCCTCGAGTCATAATTATAGAGCCGCAGTGTTTAGAACTTATTAGACAACTCATCATACTTGCATGTCCTGATGAGAAGTCCTCGTGATTCTCCAACCCGACTTACTCAGCATAAGATTTATACTTAGGTGATCGTCTATTGCATTTAGGGTGTTAGAGGCTTCCCCAACCCAGACGAAAAGTAAGTCATTTGTTGAAAGTGTTTTTAGCTTTGTAGCTAGACCTCTCCTCTTTTTCCACTCTAGCACCATCCTCGCCACTTTGACGAGTGTAAGTCTCACATCTGCAGTTTTTACCTATAAAGGGTCATAGGATTTAGAGTTATTGTTGACCTTAAGGCTTTTGGGGTCTCCTTAAATGACGTAATTCACAAATTGCAGATAAGGGACATCTGGTTATGTTGGGTCGACTACATTCACGACCAGATAGAATTGAAGTCTTAATAGTCAGGGATGACAGATCCATAGTTATTTTTCCCTTTCTTTGCTCACCCACTTTGATTCATGTCGCTCCTCTCGACGTTTTGTTGATGTCGTCTTGTAGGCTCTAATTACTAATAAATCGCTACCAATTTGGGATACGGTGATTTACCAACTGCCCTTATGATCCAGTTAGGGCTTGAAAGCATAATGTGTACCCTATGAGTCGACATAGTTATTTCATAGGCCTCGATTGCCGATTGACGTGAGAGACTCACTCACTGCCCTATGGTTTAGCAAGGGCTCTTAAAGCTTCTGTGAGATAACCAACTTTTGTTACACTCTTTACTAATCGTCACTTGAAATTAAGCAAGACTCTTCTTATCGAGAGTAACTAATCGTCACTTGAATTTAAGCAAGACTCTTCTTATCGAGAGTATTTTTGGGCATCCCAAATATGTAATAAACCAGCGAGATGCGTCCATTTGGGAGTTGTTATTGA
>JXCR01096624.1:0-10245 GCA_002079205.1 Phalaenopsis hybrid cultivar | reverse complement strand
GATTTAAAACATACAGACAGAAAAAGATTGTTGTATGGATCAAATTTTATTTACAGAAGAACCTAAGCTATCATTCCTCCTCCGGCTTGGCCGATAGAAGCATTGAGACATTTATCATTCTTTTTTTCAGCTAATTTTGAGTACTATGAATATTATAGGAAATCAAAGCCTCTATCACAGTTTCACTGCAGCACTGCATCATCAAATCACAAAATTACGATGAAATCAGACTGGAAAATGTAAATTTTAGAGCAAAGACATGAGAAATTGAGAAATGACAAAAAGCACACACTTTCGTGCAAGCATGTCAAAAAGGCTAACGAGACTCTCGGATACATATGATGATAATCTGAGTGCATGATGTGTCATATTGACCAATATGGCCAGAAAGTTTGTATGAAGGTAGACATCTTGACAAGCGCTTGACAATTTAAAATCTTAAAAATAAAATAAAAAAATTTGCTTTTAAATTAACAATACAAAAATTTGAAAAATAAATTCAAATGGAATACAAGACATTACATTTTAATAAAACTGCAAATTGCCACTGCTAGCATTGATGTTGCTTTAGTTGAAATCATTCGAATGACCTTTTCTTAATATTAACTCAATAGTAAAATGCATGTGGTGATGATTCATTTATAGAACTAATTGTGTTGTCTGACGTTTGCTTAGTTCAGTTTCGTTTCCTATGCCAATTAGGGTCAGAACTGTTCATTGCCTATGATTCCCGGTTCAGAAATTGTTTGAAATAAGGAAACTAAAAATTGCACCAAATTCAATGGAAAATGGGAATGACGACAACAAATGATCTTAAAAACAGAGTTGAGAAGCTATAATTAGTTGATGATAAGGATCAAGATTATAATAAGATTATCTTATATTTTCCTGCACTACAGCATAACAAATCAAGTGTCTTGAGTGGTTTTTTGAAAAATGATAACTACAAGTGTTTCGATTCATAAATTTCAAATATTTGAACATGTAATAAATGAAAAATATGTTACCAGCCCACACTTATATCCACCAATCATTTGGATAATTGAACTTTAACAACTAAACTTTACCTTCATCGTACAAGGAAATCCATATATATAACAGTAAATTGAGTATTTGTGTTTACAAAGAATGAAAAAAAAATTGCAAAGTGGAAACTCTCTCTTTCAATCATCCAAAATATCAGTAAAACATGAAACGATTAAAAGAAAAAAGATGAAAATACGGTTAACATGTCTTGTCAGTACAGTAAATTTTGCTAAGTCATACACGCTCATGTTACCAGTGCTGCATCAATATGAAGTATCTTATACTATGACAAGTGCCTACGGATACAAAGTAGAAGACTATCAAAATTTTCACAACATGCTCCAATATTAATTACATCACAAAACCTTTGTCACAACTTAAATGTTAAAAATTTAAATAAACATAGAAATATACTGCTTCTGTTCATAAAAGCATTCTAAAAGCTCCATCGATGAAACAAGCAGTAATTATAAAAAACTAAATACCAAGAAGAAAATCTGTTCCTAGTTCTAACAAATTCGATTTTAAAAGTTTTAAGTGCGGGATGTTTCATAAAAAGAGAAAAATTGATGTATAATTATAGAACAAGGTTAGGCATTCTAAAATTCATCAAAAGTTTATTGCAAAATTAATGAGTAAATGAGCAAACAATAAAAAGAGTGGCAAGAGTTACCCTTAGCTTGGAAAGATTATACATAACAGTTCCAATACGAACTAAAACCATCAAAGATCCAAGAGATGTATGATGCACTAAGCGTTCCTCATACCATGGCACACTAGGAAGTATCTGAAAGGACGGATAAATTTAATAGAAGTACAAGTGGAAGGGCTAATTGAAAATCAACCAAATAATACCAGTTTATGAAAGCTGGTATTGAATGAAGAATCCTGGCTTAGAATTAGAAGAATAATTAATACCATATATATCTGATCGGGCGTCATTTTGAAAAATTATAAAGTGTTTCTAGAATGGGCGGACAGCTGTCAATAAATCACCAACTAATAAGATCAGTGCTCTTCGATACTTCCATCAACTTGATTTTTCAAACAAAGCCACCCTTAACACTCAAAGATTTATATAACTAAGAGGAATATGTAAATGTTGACAAAATTCAGATCCAGCTAAATTGCTTTCCAAAGCAGAACTGTTATAGTTTCGAAGTACAAAACGAAATTACCATCAGTAATAGAACCAAGCTCTAGCAGCCTTTTATTTGTTAAAGAATTAAAATGCATTTAATTTTTTGCGGCGCAAGAGATAATTCAACATCTTATGAAGGGTTATTAGGTTCACAAAAATAAAATAAAATAAAATAAAATAAAACATACCAGTATATCCAAATCAGTTCGCACCAAAATATATTCTAGAAAAGCAAAGTTCTCATACACAAAAAAATAGGGCAGCAAGACAGCATTTTCATCGGACAAAAACCCATCAAACAAGAACAAACTTAGTATGTGCAACCAATTTCCTAAGACTTGCTTATAGGAGATGGAAGGATAGTGTCCTAGGATACTTAAGGGGAGAAAAAATATCGATTTGATAGTTTTAAAAAGTATCATCAATTAAATTATATTTAAGAAGAATTAAAACAATATATAAAATAGCAAAAAATTTATATAAACTAGTTTTGGATAACTTACAAGGATGCAAAAGGCAATCTCACTAGAGACTCTCTGTGTGCATTGCCCTCAATATCAACACGATTAACTACAAGAAAATGTAAAGGAAAAGGCAACAATATCCATTGGTCACTTTTATTAGTGCAGGTTTGAGGAAGAACAAACTACGAGAATTTGAAGTTGAAATTACATTTTTATTAGCAACTCAAAGAGTCAACACATCTTTCCATGTCAATTATAAGCATTCTTTCAACAGATTCAAGCATACTACATTTTATGTATAATAAAAATCATTGTCATTCATAGAGATATCAAAAGAGCACGCTTTCAAAACATAGAATTTATCCTTATTTATAAACCTCATGCAATCATGATAAGCCATAATATAAGTTACTAATATTGGCCCATTAACCTATAATACAGTGAGAGCTTACTTGGTAGCTTGATGTTGCAAACATGAAATAAAAAAAAAAGATGAAATTTCTAAATTCTATAATTTATTTGGATGTAGTTAAACTTGAAAATCACCTTGTATTTTAAACTCTACAAAAACCTTTTAAACCCACCATAAGTTACTCATATGGGCCCTTAACACAATTTTGTTCAATTACTTCTACTAGAATAATAAGCTTGTGGATTTAAAAAGATATCAAATGGTACATGGAAGAGTAAAAAATACTCCGGGATGGCACAAGCGGGTGATAAATAAGGGCAAAGATTATAACCTAAAGAAGTGACCTAGAAATTTTGAAATAAGAAACAAGGAAAAAATGAAAAAAAAAAAAAAAGAGCACAAGTTAGTGTGTTATCCATCCACAACATGCTCCTGCCATGTTTTGCAACCTGAGAGAACAACAAGTACAGTTACAAATTTGTCACAGAGACATTTGTTTTCAAGGCATACAATCAAACAACACTTTATGCACAACTAATTTTGTTTACACCACCTTGTTGGAAAGCAAAATAAGATTGTTGAAATACAAGACACATTTTTTTTTACCAAAAAAATAGCAAAAATCTCAATCATCAATTAATTGACATAATTATTAAGTAAACCACAACTCAGAACTTCATTGGGCTCAACAGTGATATGTTCTTTTTATAATTATTTTTTATGTAAGAACTATGTAGGATCTATGTCTATAAGTCAACGTAGCATTGAGTAAGAAAATTGCAATGCCAACTAACTTGAAGATGAAAGGTACCATCATATGTCGAGGTAAAGCATAGAAAATGGCAACCACGTCATGTTACGTATGTCTAATATCCCTAAAGCAGTTTGATTTCAAAGAGAAAGCCACATAAGAGATATGTAAAACAATAACTGCCTAAAAATTTTCATTAAGAAAAAAAATAATGAATTATACTTGCACACACTAAAATTTTGAATTCAAATCTTAGTCGTCTGACACTTCAACTATATTATAGTTAGATGACAAGATACAAGCTCTGGATATACTTAAAAAAGTATTATTTCATTTCAAGCTTAAGAGAATCTCATCAAGAGTAAATATGCTGAAAAATAGTATATAATCTTTCCCTTGACAAAGTAGTAAAAATATCCTCCATATACACTTCAACGATTGTAATATTTTCTCTTAAAAACTTTCAAAATATTTCCTTTGAAAAGAATAACTATAAGTAACATCTACTGTTCATACTTTCTATGATGAAGTTATGATTTTTTATTTGTTCTAAAAAGATTGTTATTATTTGGATGAATTTGAATTAAAGAAATACATTTGAGGTTTCTGCATATAGAATCAAGGCTTCATATTTCCCCAAAATAAGAAAGTGAATAAAAGACTCATATTTTCTTAAATTTTTTTGAATTCATTTGAAAACACATGGTTGGCAAGAATTGTGGCATAAGGCANACACTTCAACGATTGTAATATTTTCTCTTAAAAACTTTCAAAATATTTCCTTTGAAAAGAATAACTGTAAGTAACATCTACGGTTCATACTTTCTATGATGAAGTTATGATTTTTATTTGTTCTAAAAAGATTGTTATTATTTGGATGAATTTGAATTAAAGAAATACATTTGAGGTTTCTGCATATAGAATCAAGGCTTCATATTTCCCCAAAATAAGAAAGTGAATAAAAGACTCATATTTTCTTAATTTTTTTTTAATTCATTTGAAAACACATGGTTGGCAAGAATTGTGGCATAAGGCGATCTTTCGTGTGATAAATGGATTGCCTATTCATAGACTGAATATTGATAGTTTATATTTATCATAAATATCTAGTGTCTTATTGTCATGCAAAAATAATGTGGAAATGAAGAAATTCACACAACAACAATCAAACATAAAACTTATGTGATTCAACATTGAATTGATTCGCCTGCGTCCACGGGGAGTGAGATTTCACTAACGCCGGATGGAGAAAAAAAAAACAGGTTGAGGTTGTAGCTTCAACACTTCTCTCATGAACCCTAAGTCTTGTTTTATGAAGGAGAGTTAGGGCATACAAGTAAATAAAGCGAAAAGACCAAATCACCCATGATTAAAAAAAGCAATAAAAACAACAATCCCCACTTCATCTCTTACTTCCAGATAATTGAGAAATTAAAATATGATTCCAAACTCCAATTCAGCTCCACTAAGATTATTGTTTGTGTACTTCATTAAAATGTTTGATTGGACAATTCCTAAGCTCAAATATTCACCTAACACCTGCAATATATGAACTTCTTGACTGATAGTACCTTCGTGTGCCAGTAGGCTAGATTCTCCTTCGTATTTATCTTCTTCTATATAGCATTATTGTCATCAATCAGGTCTTGAACAAAGTGGTACCTCACATCAATATGCTTGGTACAAGCATGATAAAATGGATTTATGACCATGATATTATACTCTGACAGTCACAAAACACTGTTAGAGACTTTGGATCAACTCCCAAGTCATCAAATAGGTCTTCTGCATCCACATCAACTCCGCGAATGTCTTGTACTCAGCCTCTATAGTAGAAAAAGCAATAGTTGACTAAAGAACTGACATCCAACTGACCGGATTTTTTGTTAATGTGAATAAATAGGTAGTCTTAGATCATCATCTATCCATATCATCTACATAGTCCGAGTCAGTGTAGGATTTACACAAATCTACAATAGATGATTGTCTCTCAAACACCAAGTCAACATCAATTGTACATTTTTGATACCTGAAAATACTCTTCATAGTCTGTTAATGTTTCCTTCATAGATCATGCATGAACATGCTCACAACACCAACAACCCGTGCAATGTCTTGTCTAGAGATTCGCTCCTAGCAAAAAGGATAAACCCTGTCGAGGCAAAGGCCCTGCCGACCAAATAAGGTGAGGGTATGAGGTGACTTGGGTCTGGGGTAAACCAATCCGTCGACATAATTTTAACCGAATACAAAAAGAAGCAATTGTGAGTGTGATTTGACTCCCAATTGATGACCTAAACTAAACGAATCCACAAAAGGAACGACTGGTGAGAGCATGGCATCCAAATTTTGGGGTTTAACTCGGGAGGTCACCAAGACGCGCACTGGAGACAAGATCCGCATGCAGCATTAACTCCCCGAAGGCAACGGTCCAACCGAAGATGTTAAACAAAATGTCTAGGCCGACTGATGCACGTGACGGATCGACTCACAATATGAGTATACAATCAATTGAAGCACAACCAACCCCAAAAAGAGAAAGCAAAAAAGCTAACCAATTTTTCTTATATAACCATGAAAGAGATAAAAATATCTTTCTTTCAAAAAAAAAAAGGTCAGGTGGGGGGAGGGAAAGGTAGTTCTTATTTTGCAGGGCCCTAACAGGTGGCCGACCACTCTTTACTGCCCAAGTCGTCCATGACCTCGGAATTCTCTTCCAACTTATCCAGAATCAAAGTGGAGAACTCTTCAATGTTTGAATACTTAGGCTCGATCAGACCGTGGTAGATGAACCGTTGGATGACATAGTCCACCCCAAGCCTGAGTTGAACCACTTGAACATCCTTTTGCTCCTCCTTGGAGATCCAAGAGGTGACCTTCACCTTAAGCTCGATAACTTCCTTCCTCAAAGCCGCTATGCTACCTACTGATTTCCGGTTGTCCAAAACTAAGAAGAAAACAAAAAAGAGTATCTATGAAAAAAATTATATAAGAAAATCTTCGTCATATTAAAAAAAAAGTAGTCTTATATTTGTGAATTCAATGAATGTCACTAGCAATATATCTAACAACTCCGATTAAAAAATCTTCATTCTTGGTTAGAAAACCCACTCAAGTTTTAACCATAATAATAATAATCAAAATATAGAAAATCATCAATGTGATAACAACTAATAAAACTTATTAGGAAATTATAATAATCAAAGAAATAATTTTGTCCACTCGAGACTCACTTAACCACCTGATTTCACTTCAAATTCACAACATAAAGAAAAGCATTATGTTCTAATCAAACAAGATTATGTTATGCCTCTAAGAATAGATAATAACATATTGATGATTTTATTATATTTTTATGTTGAAAGCTAAGTTTTCTACGATGCTTACTAAATTTCTATTTTCATGAAATACAATCATAGCTCATTATTTTCTTTGTCAACTACAATAAATGTATTATCTTGTGCGATAACGATGAACAAAATATCTTTATAGTATGTATTCATAAATGTATAATTAATATTTTACATGAGGAGATATGCAATTTTAAAATATTAAATATAAACACCCAAAGGGAAATACACATCTATATTCCTAATTTGAAGACCATATTCATCCCTAGATTACTCTTTTTATTCTAATATAGGAACTTACAAAATGGTGCTTCAAAAAATCCTTTTATATGAGTGATAACTTACTCGTGACATCTTTATGCTTTAATTCACATAGATCATTATCTTTCTTTATATATGGCATGGCCACATTTGGCTTTATATTAGGAATAATTTTTTTGAGTTTCTCCTTGATTATACATCCAACAAGTCATGAACAAGCTTGTTCCTGATCTTAGATCTAACATCCTAAGTGCAAGTTTAATTTGATTCATTTCACCTAATATGAGCTAAACTTGATTTTGGCTTTTATCTCGTAAGTTCTATGAGCATTTTCTTTAAGTGTAATGGACACATCATACATAGTTAAATAAAATATCTCATTTAACTTTTTTTGTGCTAAAATAGTGATTGGGCTTTCATATTAATAAAAATTAAATTTGAGCATAAGGTCATTATATTAACCATCATTAAATTAGAGATACTTTTAAGAATTGACCCATATACATTGGAGTTATCCATGTGTTATTCATATATTGATTTATTGCTTTTAGGTATAAGTTATATGGATAATAAAAACATCTCACCCATTTATTAGTTTCATGTGAATTCTAAGTTTGGATTATATCAATGACATCATATTAATTCTTGCATTGTGCTATTAAAATATCAAAGATGTCCGTAATGTGACTTGTTGCACGGAAATAGGCCAAAGTGCTACAATAGCGCCATGTTAGAATATGTTCCACATGGAGATCTCCAATTTGGCTACTCTCTTGGCCTCTCGTCTGATGTGGCAACATTCCCTCAGTAAGAAGTTGTTTTCCCTGTCACTCCGGCAGCACCCCTCGCCAATCACGGTAGCAATTGATTATTCCAGTCGACGGAATTCGTGGCCTCCTCCTTCCTTTGGCCTTCTCTGGCCATAACATGTGCTGCCTGATAAACTCGGAGGTCAGCATCGTCCTCGCCATCATGCGTTTGAAAGGTCTAATGGAGATAACCCCTCCGCCATACCTATGGATCACACCGTCATCCAGCCCTCTGAATCCCTCCAGCGTCAGATCTTTAATTGGGACCCCAATGGATGGAGCTTCATTGATCCAATTATCTACCTCCGCCTTTTCCTCGACGTCATCTGTTTCGATTAAACTGGCGCTCTGATCACCTGATTTCACCCTTTCTTTTGAACACACAATTCTCGCCTTCAAGGTGTTCGACGCAGGAACTGCCAATTTCGATGAGATGACGAGCTTGCACATTTACCGGAAGCAGTGAAGGCAATTTTCAAGGTTGCATCTGTTACTGAGGTACGTACTTATTCTTGTTTGTCTCATCATTCCATCAAGAAACCATTAATCTTGAGTTTGAAATGATGCGATTTTAGTTCCATTTCATGACAGTGTTCTCTAGAAATGTCTGAAACTGTTATTTTATTCTGCTACTGCTGCATCTACAACTACATTTCTAATTGTTTTTTATTATTGTATGATGACGAGCTTATGCTATATAGGCTTTAGCGTTCGGTCGGTTCGGATAAATCGATTTTAAAATTGGTCAAATCTCTTATAACTGAAATCCATAATCAAGAAAACCAACCCAATATAAATCTCGATAAAACTCATCGGATCAAACCAAAATTTAATATGGTTTATACGATTCAGTTATGAAAAAACCAAAATTTCATGGTTTATTGGACTTTGGCTTAGAACAAGCATTATGAATTACATTTCTTATTCACGTAATATCGATTTGATTTCATAAATTGTTTATTTTTTTCAATCAAATATTACATATAATAATATTTTTATTTTTTTTAGTTTATTCCACATCAAATTAAAATATAATAAAAAATTTTATAAAAATTTCAATTTTTCTTTTTGTTTGGCTAAATGAAAATTAAAACTGAACCAAAAAACCGAAAACCGAATATTGAAGTTTTAAAAATCGAAAACCGAAATCCAACTTTGAAACCGAGTTGAACTAACCAAACTTGATTGGTTCGGTTTGATTTTTAGGTTTTGACCAAATAATGCACACCCCTAATGCTATCTGCAATTGTAGTCATCCAGTTAGCATTACAGCTTCAATCATAGTGTAACAAGTTAAAGCTCTATACAGTATAAGGGTGTCAATTTATACCCTGATTAGTAGTATGGAATATAGTAAGCAAACATATTCTTTTAATGTTATCATTTCTTATTTATATTTTTTACACAATTTTCCATTATCGTAATGCATAAGTAGTTATCTTCATGGTAGAAGCGGCCATAGACCAGCGAAACCATCTTCTCATCTTAAACCCAAATAACCAATACTATGGATATATCTGGTACATGCATCACAAACTTGAGGACCATTCTCCCTCAAAATGAAAAAAATATTACGTGTAGATAATTCATTTAGAGCTACGTGCGGAATCCAAATCGAAATTGCCACATGTCAAAGATTTTATTTTTATTATTTTATTCTAATTAATTCATAAGAAACATTGTGGCCCATCCCAGCCTGTCATAGGGGTATTGACGCAGTTAATAACTTACGAAAATAACGTACCAGAAATTTAAAAGTAAATATAAAAAAAACAGTACAACCTTTAGGGTTTAAGATTGAAATATTTGTTCGTTACCGAAACTCAGGAAAAATCTTGAGGATGGAGAACAAGTAGAGTGGTAACTTTAATAACTTAGATGTCATATTTGCTTCTCTTGCTGGTGATGATATTATAGACTAAAGCTTATAAGTAGGTTTGAAACACAATTATGTTTATATGGTTAATTTGTAAGCTTTATTTTTTTTATTTTTTGGTGTAGTTTGTTGTGTGTAATATTTAATATTCTAAG
>JXCR01096617.1:38797-53805 GCA_002079205.1 Phalaenopsis hybrid cultivar | reverse complement strand
CGTCAATTGCTTAGTTCACAAACCCGTCCAATATAATGAGTTTAAGCGATCTAGATATGGAGACTTTCTCAACGGATTGACAGATTAAAACTAAATCAAAGAGATAATATACACTTAGAAATATCCATATAATCAAAACATTTCCAACAATATAAGTTCCAAGACCTTGTGAAATAAGAATGAAGACTCCTAAATCTATAAACTTAAGCCTATTCAATTGAAAAAGCATAAACTATATAAGCTTAAGTCTAAGACTTAAACAGGTCTCGAAGGTCGGACTCAATAAGCCATAAAAATGACCGCAGTGAAGAAACCCCTGTTTTGCTAGTCTAATGACAAACACTATAAAGTTTCAAGCATATTCAACACGATAAAGTTCAAGAAAACTAGTCCAAAATGATTTTCTTGAGTAATCAAAAGGTCAAAGAAAATCAAAGTAATGATCATCGCTCAAGAAAGCATCAAGCTGACCTTGATGGTTTGTTCAAATAAAGAAAGCCCAACAGTCTTTCATAAAAAGTTTGATCAAGCATAAGGCGCAGATTGAAGGAATTCTCTTCTTCAATTAGTCTAACAAAGTAGAAAGCAAAGGACGAAAGAAGTTATCCCATTGTTCGTTCAAACCTTGATGTTGAACTATAGGAATTGAATCTACGACAAGTATGATAAAGCACCAAGCATAAAACTAACGATCAAGTAAACCTGTCATTTTTCATCAGAAGACTGGCTTATGTGATCCTCGGTCTGATTAGATATTAGAACCGCAGTAGAAGGAAAGATAGACGTTGTCACAGTGATAGGTTCTAATGTATGTAAAGTGTGAATTGTCACATCTGCGTCTGATGCTTCCTGAATAGGAGCTGCAGGGCTATCCTGATTTTCGGTCGGAACATTATCCGTTGTAGTATGGTCAAGAGAAGGGTTCCCAGGGGCAGACACTAACTCCTATCTTCTGGTGATTCCCTCCTCAGGTTGACTGTCATCAGGCTTGCTGGGAGTGCGTTCAAGCACGTGCGGTGCACTAACAGCATGTTCCTGCTTTTAACTATTGGTTCTCAACTGTGAGTGCAATCTGAAACATTTCTAATGCGGGTGCCAAATATCTTGCAATGCTTGCTGTAGTAAGGTTTTTGTTCCATAATGATTTTTTGCTAATAACCATTGTGAGCAGAGCTAAGCTAGATTTCTTCTACATTTGGTAGTGTAATATCTCTTTCAATCAAAATCCTTGCAATAGAGGGCCTTGACAAATGAACTGTGGGTAAGTCTACCTGTAAATGTTTTTCAAGGATAGTCTCAATTGCATATAAGATAGGTATGCCAAAAAATTAAAGCTTGAGTTCAGGTAATGAGAACCAAATAGGTGCAATTGGGGGTTCTTGACTGGGATCAAAATTAGGGGTCTGTTTGAGGCTTTGAGCAATTTTGATATGTTTGCCCTCGATTGTGATGAATTTCTTTGAGAAAATCCTTGTGTAATCTTCTTCTATACTCAGCTGTATGATAACATGTCTTCCATCGAAATAACCCACCAGCCAAGCTCCAACTAGTTTGAAATCTTCAAAAACCTTCCTAATAGTCTCCATCTTAGAGCAACCTAATTGGAACTTTTCAACTAGAGTAAATTTATATTTTCTTGCACGAGTTGAAATTTTAGCGTCGGAGAAGAATATTGTTGGATTACCCGCCTTTTTCTCTACTTTCTTGATGAGATTGCAATCTCCATGTCCTCCAATAGAATCATGGTACATCTGCAGAAATATTGGACTATCTGCGAAGTGGAAATGGGAGCTGCATTTGTGAACCGCTGTAGCATAAGAGGGTTTGGCGGGGTTATCACTGGCGAGAAAGGCGACGTAGGGAAGCCCTGAGGCCATTATCACGGCCAGGGCCAACAAAAAACGCAAAGCCCACAAACAGGAGCAGCTTTGTTGTAGACAACGCAGGTCGGCACAGCTGTCGAGCAGGGCAAAGCCTGTGGCGCAGCGCAAACGAACGCACTGGGTAGCTCTATCGCCAGACAAAGCAGACGACACGAGAACACGAGACACGACGCAAGTACAAGCTGACGACGAAGACGACACGAGTATTTCCCAAAGCTGAAGATAAAGGCGACGTACGACACTAGGGTTTTCCCTGAGACAAAACCATAGTAGAGCGGAACGATGACTTGCCCTTTGGGGTACCCACTCATATTACTATCAAGTGAAATGTTAAGTGACTATTTAACTTCCTTCATTTCTCGGGATAACTAAAATGTCAAGGTTCGCTGAGTAATGAGGTAATTTTAATTCGACCTTGGGATGATTAAAAGAAGAGTATGAAAAGTTAAAAAATAAACTCGAAATACTTCAAGAGATCTTTAAAGCGGTTCAAGGTCATTCCCCGAACACTTTGGAATCTCTTAGATATATTGAAGGAGAAATTGAACTTGCTATATTTTGTTCTAAAATCATCTACTAAGATCTTTCGAGACTCAATAAGTCTTAGTTTGGGCTATGTTAGATACAGTTTTATCTATTCTTACAATTTATTTAATTTCCTGCAAAATTATATATATGTTGCAAAAGCTAACGTTTCAGCGGGAATGCCGAGAAGATGACAAGTATGTTTTTACAGTGTTATTTAATTTATGCCATTTTCCTTTCTGCAATTTAGTTTCGCTGCAAAATATCATAACTTCTTAGTTGTGCACTTTAACCTTTTTGCAAAATCAAAACAACTTTTCAAAAATTAATCAACATTTTCAAAATTTAAAACAAGTTATAAAGTGTTTGAAAGTGTTTATCAATTAATTAGGTCCATCTTTTCTAATAACAATTAAGACAATTCTTACATATCGAACCCAGTTTACTATCAGACTATCTCAATTTTAATTTTTTAAATTTAAGATAATTAAATATTGAAATGAAATTTCAATTCTCATTAATATCACTTAGTATCTAATCACCGATTGGTGGACCTTAAATGAGTGAATTACTATCTTCATAGCTTAATCCCACACCTTAGGGTCATCTTAATTAACTTATCTTCCAAATCATGACAATTATCGAGATTACAACTTTACTCTTATAATGAAAATATGACAAATTAGTTTCTACCTTTTAACCCATTATATTTCAATCGTCCAAAAAGTTTATTATGATCAATATTACTCATTTACCCTTTGATTAAGCCTAAAATTTAATTAAGAAATTAAAATTCCAAAATTACCATTTTGTCCCTGGGGTTCTCCATTCTATAATTTATCAAATAAATTCAAGTGACTTACAAAATAAACTCAAAGAAAACTACAAGACACAGAGAAATCTCGAAGGAAATAACAAGTGAAACAATAAAAAAAAAATCGAAGCGAACTATAAGCATTCAAGTTCGGGTGAGCTTAGATTTAGGTATTCTCGAGGGATTCCGAAGTCAACATCGGTCACTCGTATGTATAAAGCCTGACATTTAACTAGAAGGATTTCCTAACATACCAACTTAGGAGGGTATTTCTTAGCCCAGGTGCGGTGATTGAGAAGTGGACAATCGAATTATCTTACTTAGCATGCATATAGATTTCATGCATATAAGTAGTATAAAAAATTGTAGTCAAAATGCTTTTGTAACTGACATGTTTGTCCTTATCATTGTACTTTATATAAAATATGATTGTCCACAAGTCGATCACGCTGTCGGGCTAGGACCGCCAACAGCCTAAGAAAGCAAGGGTGTCCCGCTTGTCTGGTGTAGGTGAATAATATTGTCATTCAATATTTCACCGGGTCTCTGAGTGGTGTCCCGATGTCGTAGAATGGAACATTATTCCGCTCTACCACCGAATGTCTCTATCATCAAGGCCCAACCTCCAAATGAACCGTCCAACTTATAGCCTTGTTTGATTGTGTTCATAAATAGCGACGGCTATATATGTATGCTTATGTTTCAAACATAAGCACCAAAATCAAACCAAGAAGCAAGGAGAAAAAAAAAGAAAAATAGGGTGAGAGAGAGGAGGAACCAATCCACCTGAAATGACAAAGAAGTAAATGGTGGATTGACCCTCAAAAACGCATCTAAAATGATGGATGAAAAGTCACAAAATGCGACCTAACGATTCTTGAATCAACCGAAAAGGGTAGCATTTCCTCCAATTTCGCAAACGAATCAACCCAAAATGTGTCCTTTCCAAACCGCATTTCAAGCAAGTCGAAACAAAGGAGTCTGAATCAACGCAATGATTACATACATAGCCCCACAACACTTGCGCATTTACAATCAACCCAAAATGTGTCCTTTCCAAACCGCATTTCAAGCAAGTCGAAACAGCAAGGAGTTTGAATCAACGCAATGATTACATACATAGCCCCACAACACTTACGCATTTACACACCCAAGCCTAAACACAAATGTTGCATTCACGTCATCCAAATCTTTCATAATCAATTCCAAACTTTTCCCAAATAATAGTTTGTGAGTCTTCAAACATTTCATGAATCCAATTCACATCAATTTTATGCTTCTCAAAACGAAATTCTAAAAACCTTCAAATTTCGCCAATCAAACAAAAGACAATTTTTAGAAGGTAACTTTTTAAGCTCTAAAACCTTCATATCACATCAAAATGCCACCACTAAATCCTTAAAATTGTGTTTAAAACAATTCTCGATATCTAACGATATGAATTTGAAAAAAAAAAACTCGTTTGAAACTTCTTTCTAATGTCACAAAAGTGCACAAAATATGTCTAAAAAATAGCCCAAAATGCAATGTTTAACACCTCCAATTAGTGAATAAACCAACATACAAGACCGGCAAACCATAAAGCTTCACCCTCAAAACATCCTCTTAATTCAAGAGACCAAGCAAACAATTATGTGACAAGTGGGGAAAGAGGCATAAATATCAATAAGAATCAAGAATTATGCATATGTATACATCCACCTTAAGTGCTATATGTATAAATGCCTATAAAAATAAATAATTTCGCATATATATATATCCACCTTAATTGTTATATGCATAAATGCCAATAAAAATAAAGAATACTTCATATGAACCATCCGACCCTCCTTGATCCATAAATCTGGCACGTCACGCAAATATATTAAGTGACAAGAATCAAGTTGGCAAGTTTCAAAATTTTGTAGACAAAAGTGGCAACAATCTCAGATTTTATTCACGCAACTAGCACTTAAATTTATTTTACATTTATGATTTCCAAATTTTTGTAGCATATATATAATAAAACACACAATTCCAACAGTCTGAAGTAAAGTACGCATTTTTCATTCAGGTTTGGGCCCTATGCAAGGTGGTATATATGTAAGCATTGAAGATTAATTAATAGATGTGTAAATATAAAATCTGAAATTTCATGTTTGAAACTAAGTGTTAGAAATGTAAATATATAAGAATAACAAAAAAATCTATAAAACTTATATCCAAAAATCAGGTGTTATATGAGTGCAAGTGTTAAGATTTCAAAACTAGCAAACTTCCACTTCAAAATTTAGATATTACACATGTAGCAATTTTTGTATTACACATACATACAAAATTTAAACACTATACATGTGAACACATAATTAATTGAGAAAGCTTGCACACCTAAGCTTTCATATTAATGTATAAATGACATTTCAGTGTTTTAATCTCATGCATAAAAAGATATCTTTCACATTAAAAAGATAGAAACACATCCTAAGAGGCATAAATGTGGAGAGCCAATTTTATATGCATACCACATAAATCATATGAATTCACGTATCTAAAACCCAAACTTTCATTTATACATACATGTCATTCAATTCTCCATATATCCACATTTCCAATGCCCAAGTTTTACATTTATAACATCCAAATATTTCATGGAATATCAATGCAGGTTATGTATGTAAGCATATAAAAAAAAACTGTGGTATATATGTAAATTTCCTCATTAGAGTGTTAAGACAAGTGCTTCAGCTCTTCTATAAGCTAATATAACTTAATTCCCTAAAGAAAGTCAGCTAAAAAATTCTCAAAAACCTCAAAATAAAAGAAACCAATTAATAAAGAAAGAACCTCACTTATATCAACCACAAAACATCTAAATCTCCCTTGAATGAGAGCCACCAAACCATCCCTTGAAGAGGTTGATGACTTCAAAACATTCAATATGATACCAATAATATAATTAGACACATAGAAACCATTTTCTAGTGCTTATAACCTAGGTTGGAATTTATTAAGCTAGTAGAAGCAAGGCACGACACCTTGACTTTGCTCCCAGCGTACGCATAAAAAAAACAAATGCATTTGACCCTTCCCTTATATGACATCAACATTATGTACATGAACAACATTGAGCTCAAATAAAGCTAATAAGAGAGAAAAAAAATGAAAATCAAAGGAGAGTAAAAATAAAAGAGTCATCTTGCTAGTCGTTTCAAGCGAACTGTGGAGAATCCAACAACATTTCTTCAACAACCCCAAACGCCCAAAAGAATCAAAAGATTCGGCAACCCACCGAAATTTCCTCCTCCAAAATACCAATAGTCAAACTTTCAACAATAGAAAATCTTCCAAGAGGGGTTTATATAGCCAAGGAGGAGGAGAAGACTTCCCTTAAATTTACCTGTGGTGATCCGAACACAAGGGGTAATCGACCGGAATCACGACAAGAGCGACAGGGGGCATGTGAGGTCGGCGATGGGAACGACTAAGTCGGCGCCTAGGAAAACGAGCGACTAAGTAAGACGGCGCCTACGAAGGGGAGTTCAAGTGGGAGGAAGGCTTAGTTGGAGTTGCGCCCTGGAGGAATTGCGAATGAGAGGGGCGGAGGCGTGACCGAATTAGGGATTTAAGGATCTAGGATTTTCCTTTTTTTCACACTTTTTTTATTTTAAGTTAATATTTTACCCAAATTTCATCGATTCAGACACAATTCGACCCCGCACGAAACCATATCAAAATGAGTGTCATTTCTAGGCAAAGTCGATGTTCTAGACATGCGGTGCAGTCCGTTTCGTCATTCGATGTCGTTCGGACAACTTTATCGATGATCGGGTTAAAAGTGTGTCAAATTTAATTTTCATCAAAATTTCGGCTCGCGATTGATTGTTACGAAAATTTATTGAAGTTTCAACAAAAAACGATGCACACAATTTGAATTGTGGTATTCGTGTCGACCATTCGAACTGCGAAGTTTAAGCGCACGAAGGTGCAAATTGTGTCAAAGACAATCCTAGGGCTTAAAGGTCCTATAAAGGCTCATTTTGAGTTCTCACATGTTAGTTTTAACCTTCTAATGGCTAGAGGTCAATAACCACACGCAAAACTTCAAAAGAGTATAGAAACAGTTTTGATCTCTAAAATGAGGTGTCCTATTACTAAGGTTCTAAGATAGTCACAAGGAGGATCCTAATTCTAGACCCAAAACCCTAAGAGGAAAACTAGACCTCACGAAAAATGAGGTCAACAAATAAACCGCTAATAGGTGTGGCGTACAGGAGAAGCACACTGCACGTATTGACGTTGACTAAAAAGATCAACAAAACCAACACAAATGTCTAAGCCAACATACTTAGAATAAAGCGTAGAATTGAGTGACAGTTGTTTTCGCCGAGAAAATAACAAGTGAATATTCGATCGAAATCGAGGAAGCAGAACTCTCGCTGGGGATTAGAAGGTGGATTTCAAATTATCAAGCTTCAGGTGCTCTGGCAAATGAGAATCATAATTTAGGTACTGACCCCAAAATGAGAATTGAAATTCAGGTATCAATCCCGAAATGAGAATCAGAAGCCTTGTTCCATTTAAGGAGGCCTCACACCGATCTCGAAAAATTGAGAGAATCAGATGTCATACCCCATTTAAGGTAGTCTTAAAACCGATGTCAAAAGATGTGAATAGGATGTCATACCCCACTTAAGGTGGTCTTAAACTTATCTCGAGGAAATTGGGTAGAGAATCGAATGTCATAATCCATTCAATGTGGTCTTAAAACCGATCTAAAAAAATGAGAATAGGATGCATACCCCGTTTAAGGTGTTTTAAACCTATCTCTAAGAAAATTGGGTAGAGAATCGGAAGCCATAATTCATTTGAGGTGGTCTTAAAACCAATATCAAAATCATACCCCATTTAAGGTGGTCTTAAACCTATCTCGAAGAAAATTGAAAGTGAATCGGATGTCATAATCCATTCAAGGTGGTTTTAAAAACCAATCTCAAAAGAAGAGAAGATAGTCTTAAAAGCCGATCTCAAAAGATGAGAATAGGATGTCATACCCCATTTAAGGTGGTCTTAAACCTATCTCGAAGAAAGTTAGGTAGAGAATCAGATGTCATAATCCATTCAATGTGGTCTTAAAACCGATCTCAAAAGATGAGAATTGGATGTCATGCCCCATTTAAGGTGGTCTTAAACCTATCTCAAAGAAAATTGGGTAGAGAATCGAATGACATAATCCATTTAAGGTGGTCTTAAAACTCATATCAAAAGATGAGAATAGGATGTCATACCCCATTTAGGGTGATCTTAAACCTATCTCGAAGAAAATTGAAAGAGAATCGGATGTTATAATTTATTTAAGATGGTCTTAAAAACTGATCTCAAAAGATGAGAATAGGATGTCATACCCCATTTAAGGTGGTCTTAAACCTATCTCGAAGAAAGTTAGGTAGAGAATCAGATGTCATAATTCATTCAAGGTGGTCTTAAAACCGATATCAAAATATGAGAATTAGTTGTCATACCCCATTTAAGGTGGGTAGACAATTGGATGTCAATCCGATCTCAAAAGATGAGAATAGAATGTCATACCTCATTTAAGGTGGTTTTAAACATATCTCGAAAAAAATTGGGTAGAGAATCTGATATCGTAATTCATTCAAGGTGGTCTTAAAACCGATCTCAAAAAATGAGAAGAGGATGTCATACCCAATTTAAGGTGGTCTTAAACCTATCTCGAAGGAAAAATGGGAATTCAGAATGTTAGCCCTGATCTCAAGAACACTATGAAAATAGTGTAGAGAATTTGTGGTGTTGAGCCCATAGATATAGGGGATGTGAAAATTGGCAGTGGTGAGAAAAAATTTGTAAGATTTTGTGCAGAGTGTGAGACTCCGTAAGGGTTGTGACAAATTGGTGCAGACAAGGGCACTCGTTTTGCAAAATCGGAGATTGAGGAACCTCGAACTTGAGGGAAACAGTCTCATTAAATTTATAATTTTATTTTCTTGTTGTCTTTATCACATTTAATTATCAAACTATACTTTTCAAAATTTAATTTTCGTTGGTTGATTTATTTTTCAAAAACTTTATTCAAATTTTATTATCAAAATTTTGTTGTATTGTTCTTTTTTCGTTATAAATTGGAACCAACGTATGGTTCTGCGGCTCTTTATAATTCACACAAAAGGACAATTTAACGAATTCATTAAATTCTGGAAGAAATTTCATTAATCTACTTCAGATATGCGCTACAAACTGAATACATGCTGAAGCGTCAAAAGATAACATGCTGAATACATTTGAAACATCATATGCTGAGTACATATCATATACTGAACACATCTGAGACATTTCATATCATATCTGCTACTCTAACGTAGTACAAAAAGTGATAAAAACTGCTATATGTCCTCTATGGCGAAGTCCTGATAAAGCTGACCTACTAAGCCACGCTTCAGGATAAGAATTCCTTTCATGTGTACTTAGAGATGCAATCATCTCATAGCTCGTACGAGCACAGCTCTTCCAACTCTTGGTTCGGACGGAATCCATTCGATTTTTTACTATCATCCATTCTTCCTAATGTCATAAAAACTGTCGTACTCCTGGGATGCAGTGTTGAGCTAGATCTGCTCCATTTCTTTTTAGAATTAGTACTGAACCAACTGATGGCGGAATCTCGACAGATCTTTTGAACTTTCCAAGGCCAACAATATCAATTTCTTTTCCAAACAGAATGTTACTCTTGCTCATGAATGACATTATGCAGAAAGGCCTTAAAAAATCATGGTTGTCAATATGCGGAGAGATGCAGTCTCCTTTATCATAAATGTTGATTATACAACTATTCGAAATGCAGTCTGCCGATAGTATGCTCCACCTGATCATCCTTTTAATCATTCTTTTTATCTCAGAAGGCAGAGGATTCATCTCATCGTATCTTAAGATACCTGAGGGTTCCCTAGCCTATCTTCGACAAATTTGTAGCAGCAACCACACAGAATGGTTATCATGCCTTTCCCATGCATCCATTTCGCAGCTCTGAGTAAGTTTTCTTCATTAACAGACTGGCTCGACCTCGGTCTCTCAAGTCAAATACGCAGTCAAAAATTTTTCTTTCATCATTTTCGGAGAAAACTCCTGTATATAACTCTATGCTTACGGCGGTTGACATTACGTCATTGCGTTCTTCTGAGTGGCACATTTGACACTCTTTCTTCATCCTAAATCTATGCTTACGGAGGTTGGCATTACGACATTGCATTCTTCTGTGTGGCACATAGAGCTTTCTTATGTCAAGAGAAAAGACGTATGAAAGAAGCAGAAGATACACTTACCCCAATTCGTGAGAGAAAAATCTATGAACCATGCATATGAGGGAGACTTCTACCAGTCCACCTGCTACAGAGGATGAGTCCAAGTTTGTTGCGGAGCAGACACAATTAGAAATTCCCGATGAACTTTGTAAAGGTTGCCAGATGTGCAACGTTGAAATTCCAACACAAGCATCGACAGGAGGAGCATTTGTGGAGTGCCCGATATGCAATGTCCTCCATTTGGATAACTACAGTAGCTTTGAAAAATATACGCCTGCCAACACAGGGTGCCAGGAGATAGCGCACCCAAATACGGAGTCATATATTCCACTGCATACGAAGCCAAGTCAGACACGTTTTCCCACAGACATTGAAATGAGGGAGCAGCCCCGACGACCACAAAGGATTCCTACTGCAGAATTAGAAAGAATGAACAGAGTTAAAAAAAGAGAATTTGAATTCTATGAAGAAATCCAAGGGAAATTTGTCAACATTTGAGAAAACCTAGAGCTATATACAGTTTTCTCCGAAAATGATGAAAGAAGAAATATTGACTGCATATTTGACTAGAGAGACTGAGGTCGAGCCGGTCTGTTAATGAAGAAAACTTACTCAGAGCCGCGGAAATGGATGGGCGGGAAAGGCAGGATAATCATTCAGTGTGGTTGCTGCTACAACTTTGTCGAAAATAGGCTAGGGAACCCCCCAGGTATCTTGAGATATGACGAGGTGGATCTTCTGCCTTCTGAGATAAAAAAAATGATTAAAACAATGGTCAGGTGGAGCATACTACTGACATACTGCATTTCGAATAGTTGCATAATCAATATTTATGATGAAGGAAATTGCATCCCTCTGCATATTGACAACCATGATTTTGTAAGGTCTTTCTGCACAGTGTCCTTTATGAGCAAGAGTAACATTCTGTTTAGAAAAAAAATTGATATTGTTGGCCCCGGAGAATTCAAAGGATTCGTCGAGATTTCGTTGTCAGTGATTTCAATACTAATTCTAAAAAAATATGAAACAGATCTAGCCAAGCACTGCATCCCGGGAGTACGACACCGCAGAGTTTCTGTTACATTAAGAATAATGGATAATAGTAAAATACGACATGGATTCCGTCCGAACCCAGAGTTAGAAGAGCTGCGCTCGTACGAGCTATAAGAATGTTGCATCTCTTAAGTACACGTGAAAGGAATTCTTATCCTGAAACGTGGCTTAGTAGGTCAACTTGATCAGGAGTTCGCCATAGAGGACAGATAGACAGTTTTTGTCATTTTTTGTACTGCGTCAGAGTAGCAGATATAATATGAAATGTCTCAGATGTGTTCAGTATATGATATGTACCCAGCATATGATGTTTAAACATGTATTCAACATGTTATCTTTTGAGCTTCAACATGTTTCAATTTGAAGTGCAAATCTGATGCAGATTAATGAAATTTCTTTCAGATTTCTATAAATTTGTCAAATTGTTCCTCACCACTGCCAATCTTCACATCCCCTATATCTATGGGCTCAATACCACAAATTCTCTACACTATTTTCACAGTGTTCTTGGGATCAAGGCCAACATTCTGATTCTCAATTTTCCTTCGAGATAAGTTTAAGATCACCTTAAATGGGGTATGACATCTTGTTCTTATCTTTTTAGATTGGTTTTAAGACCACCTTCAATGGATTATGACATTCGATTCTCTACCCAATTTTTCTTCGAGATTGGTTTAAGACCACCTTAAATGGGGTATGGCATTCTATTCTCATAATTTGAGATCGATTTTAAGACCACCTTGAATGGATTATTGCATCCGGTTCTCAACCCAATTTTCCTTTGAGATAGGTTTAAGACCACCATAAATGAGGAATGACATCCTCTTCTCATCTTTTGAGATCGGATTTAAGACTACCATAAATGGATTATGACATCTAATTCTCTACCCAATTTTCTTCGAGATAGGCTTAAGACTACCTTAAATGGGGTATGACATCCTATTCTCCTCCTTTGAGATCGATTTTTAAGACCACCTTGAACAGATTATGCATCTGATTCTCTCCCAATTTTCTTCAAGATAGGTTTAAGACAACCTTAAATGGAGTATGACATTATATTCTCATCTTTTGAGAACAGTTTTAAGACCATAATAAATGGATTATGCATCCGATTCTCTAACCAATTTTCTTCGAGTAGGTTTAAGACCACCTTAAACGGGGTATGACATCATATTCTTAGCTTTTGAGATCGGTTTTAAGACCAACTTGAATGGATTATGGCATCCGATAAGTTTAAGACCACCTTAAATAGGGCATGACATCCTTTTCGCATCTTTTGAGATCGGTTTTAAGACCACCTTAAATGGAGTATGACATCTAATTCTCCCCAATTCCTCGAGATCGGTGTGAGGCCTTCTTAAATGGAACAAGGCTTCCGATTCTCATGCCGGGATGGATACCCGAATTTCAATTTTCATTTTGAGGTTAAATTTCCATTTTTCGGAGCACCCAAAACTTGATAATTTGAAATCCACCTTCTAATCCCCAGCGAGAGTTCTGAATCCTTGATTTCGATCGTATATTCACTTACTAATTCCCCAACGGAAACAACTGTCACTCAATTTTACATGTTGTTCTAAGTATGTTGGCTTAAACATCTTTGTTGGTTTTGTTGATCTCTTCAGTCAACGACAATACGTGTGGTGTGCTTGTCCGACACATCACACCTATTGAGAGTTCATTTGTTCACCTCATTTTTAGTGAGGTCTAGTTTTCCTCTTAGGGTTTAGGGTCTAGCCTTAGGATCCTCCCTATGACTAGCTTAGAACCTTAGTAATGGGACTCACCTCATTTTAGAAATTCAAACTGCTTCTACACTCTTTTGAAGTTCTGCATGTGGTTATTTACCTCTAGCACTTAGAAGATTGAAACTAACATGAGAGAACTCAAAAGGAGTCCCTATAGGACCTTTAAGCCTTTGGATTGCCTTTGACACAATTTGCACATTTGCACGCACAAACTTCGTAGTTCGAACGGTCGACACGCTCGAATACCACAATGCACATCGCGCGCATCGTTATTTGTTGAAACTTAAATAAATTTTGCAGCGATCAATCGCGAGCCGAAATTTTGACGAAAATTAAATTTGATGTGTTTTTTACCCTATCGTCGATGAGGTTGTCAAAACGACCTCGGATGACGAAACATACTCCACTGGCACGTCCAGAACATCGACTTTGACTAGGAAGGACACCCATTTTGATATGGTTCCGTGCAAGGTCAAATTGTGTCCGAATCCACGAAATTTGGGTAAAATATTAACTTAAAATAAAAAAGTATGGAAAAAAGGAAAATCCTAAAGTATGAAGAGCTTGCTACGCCCAATTTTCTGAGTTACTAGGCATGATTGAGCTTTGGACTGAGTATCTCCTAGCAAGCTCTTCGTATCATATGATTTTACTATCTTCATCTTCCTTATCCTACCAAGATGTTTTATATAAGATTAACTCCACTCCAAATAGGCACTTGAGAAACTTGGATATACAGGATGTATATGAGGATTGAATTTCATAATATCATGATGATTTAAGGTTTCGTCAAATGTGTGAGAAATTTTAAGGATAATCAAAAAACATACAGAAGCATTCTTAAAAATAAAATTACTACGCATATTTTTTGATGATCTAAACCATCCAATATATGCAAAAGATAATTTAAATGCCATATAATTTATTGTAAACCATTTGAGATTATATATCATATGTGTGTGTGTGCACGTGCATGTGTACAAATGATAATGTTCCCTCTTAGGGAAAGATGACAGTTCGTACTAGAATCTAAAGTGAGCCTCTAGACATCATAATGGCGAATACAAGTAGATTATGATATTTAAAATGCATTGAAGTCATGAAAACATCACAAAATAAAAAGATGATACATACAGGTGAAAAGCGCCCCAGCAATGTCACAAGTTCTTCGTCAATTCCAAGCCTGAAATAAAGATGAAAAAGTCAAATAAAAATTCAAAATGGCATATCTTCATGCAAGAATGGACTCCTTCAGTGACATTCATATCTATTATTATCAAAAGGCATTGTGATATACTAAACATTTGTTGAAACTAAAACCCTTACAATACAACATCAAACTTTCACCGTGATGACTTTAATACAAGTTATATGCACCCATTTAAGTAAAAAAAGAGCTTACTACAGTTCAAACAGTGCACCTACTTTTGCCATTGATGCAAGTGCCAAATGAAATCTAAAGCCTGCCCGACATTTTCTGCAAATCTAAATATCTAAGATTTTTATCAGAACAATTTGAGCTTTTCAAAATATTCATGGAAGAAAAAAATGGAGAATACAAGAAATCCTTTAGGAATTAATCAATTTAATCATTTATTTATTTACTAGCTATACTATAAAAGCACCTACAACATACAACTTGGTTGGAAAAATTGATAAATCTCAATCAAATGAATAATAAATATAATTATTA
>JXCR01096617.1:23795-37821 GCA_002079205.1 Phalaenopsis hybrid cultivar | reverse complement strand
CGATGTGGGGCATACTCTGAAGTCAACAAATTGAGGTTGCCAAGCAAGATGATCATGTTTAATTAGGTCAACCAATAAATCCACATGGGTTGGGATTGTTCAACTAAAACTCAATGGGTCAACCAAGAGTATAATAACTCAAATAAAATCATCATAGGCCAACATGGTGACATCATCAAGATGGTACCAATTCTATTGAGATACCAAATTTAAGAAAGGTGTCCAAAAAAAATTTAAACAAAAATTAAAAATTGCAGAGGGTCCACTAATTTAGGAATACGTTAAGCCATGCATAATTACCTTAATTCAATCAATAGGCACTAACGTGTGATCCATCAGGCTAGGTAGCATCGTTGTAAAAGATCAATTGAATTCTAGGATTTTCTTAGAGATAACTGTTACTNGACTTTGCTCCCAGCGTACACATAAAAAAAAAAAAAAGCATTTAACCCTTCACTTTTACGACATCAACATTATGTACATAAACAACATTGAGCTCAAATAAAACTAATAAGACAAAAAAAACAAGAATCAAAGGAGAGTAAAAGGAAAAGAGTCATCTTGCTAGTCGCTTCAAGCGAAGTTTCTAACTGTGGAGAATCCAACAAAATTTCTTCAACAACCCCAAACGCCCAAAAGAATCAAGAGATTCAGCAACCCACGAAATTTCCTCCTCCAAAATACCAATAGTCAAACTTTCAACAACAGAAAATCTTCCCCCAAGAGGGGTTTATATAGCCAAGAAGGAGGAGAAGACTTCCCTTAAATTTACCTGTGGTGAACCCAACACAAGGGGCAATCGACCGAAATCACGACAAGAGCGACAGGGGGCATGCTAGGTCGGCTATGGAAACGACTAAGTCGGCGCCTAGGAAAAGGAGCGGCTAAGTAAGTCAGCGCCTAGGAAGGGGAGTTTGAGTGGGAGGAAGGCTTAGTTGGAGCTGTGCCCTGGAGGAATTGCAAATGAGAGGGGCAGAGGCGTGACCGAATTAGGGATTGAAGGATTTAGGATTTTCCTTTTTTTCACTTTTTTTATTTTAAGTTAATATTTTACCCAAATTTCGTTGATTCAGACAAAATTCAACCCCGCAAAGAACCATATCAAAATGAGTGTCTTTTCTAGGCAAATTCTATGTTCTAGACGCGCCGGTGCAGTCCGTTTCGTCATCCGATGTCGTTCGAACAACCTTATCGACGATCGGGTAAAAAAGTGTCAAATTTAATTTTCATCAAAATTTCGGCTCACGATCGATCGCTACGAAAATTTATTTAAGTTTCAACAAAAAAACGACGCACATGATTTGAATTGTGGTATTCGAGCGTGTCAACCGTTCGAACTGCGAAGTTTAAGCGCACGAAAGTGCAAATTGTGCCAAAGACAATCCTAGGGCTTAAAGGTCCTATAGAGGCTCATTTTGAATTCTCTCATGTTAGTTTTAACCTTCTAAGTGCTATAGGTCAATAACCACACGCGGAACTTCAAAAGAGTAGAAATAGTTTTGATTTCTAAAATGAGTCAGAGTCCTATTATTAAGGTTCTAAGATAGTCACAAGGAGGATCCTAATTCTAGACCCTAAACCCTAAAAAGAAAACTATACCTCACGAAAAATGAGGTCAACAAATGGACCCCTAATAGGTGTGGCGTGCAGGACAAACACATTGCACGTATTGGCGTTGACTAAAGAGATCAACAAAACCAACACAGACGTCTAAGCCAACATACTTAGAACAAAGCGTAGAATTGAGTGGCAGTTGTTTTCGCCCAGGAAATAGCAAGTGAATATTCGATCGAAATCGAGGATTCAGAACTCTCGCTGGGGATTAGAAGGTGGATTTCAAATTATGAAGCTTCGGGTGCTCTGACAAATGGGAATCAAAATTTGGGTACTGACCCCGAATTGGGAATTGAAATTCGGGTATCAATCCCGAAATGAGAATCGGAAGCCTTGTTCCATTTAAGGATGCCTCACACCGATCTCGAAGAATTGGGGAAAGAATCGGATGTCATACTCCATTTAAAGTGGTCTTAAAACCGATCTCAAAAGATGTGAATAGGATGTTATACCCCATTTAAGGTGGTCTTAAACTTATCTCGAGGAAATTGGGTAGAGAATCGGATATCATAATCCATTCAAGGTGGTCTTAAAACCGATCTAAAAAATGAGAATAGGATGTCATCCCCTTTTAAGGTGTTTTTAAACTTATCTCGAAGAAAATTGTATAGAGAATCGGAAGCCATAATCTATTTGAGGTGGTCTTAAAATCGATATCAAAAGATGAGAATAGAATGTCATACCCCATTTAAGGTGGCCTTAAACCTATCTCGAAGAAAATTGAAAGAGAATCGGATGTCATAATCCATTCAAGGTGGTCTTAAAAACCAATCTCAAAAGAAGAGAAGATGGTCTTAAAAACCGATCTCAAAAGATGAGCATAAGATGTCATACCCCATTTAAGGCGGTTTTAAACCTATCTCGAAGAAAATTAGGTAGAGAATCAGATGTCATAATCCATTCAATGTGGTCTTAAAACCGATCTCAAAAGAAGAGAATTGGATGTCATATCCCATTTAAAGTGGTCTTAAGCCTATCTCGAAGAAAATTGGGTAGAGGATTGAATGGCATAATCCATTTAAGGTGGTCTTAAAACCGATATCAAAAGATGGGAATAGGATGTCATACCCCATTTAAGGTGGTCTTAAACCTATCTCGAAGAAAATTGAGAGAGAATCGGATGTCATAATCCATTCAAGATGGTCTTAAAAACCGATCTCAAAAGATGAGAATAGGATGTCATACCCCATTTAAGGTGGCTTAAACCTAACTAGAAGAAAATTAAATAGAGAATCGATTGTCATAATTCATTCAAGGTGGTCTTAAAACCGATATCAAAATATGAGAATTGGATGTCATACCTCATTTAAGGTGGCCTTAAACCTATCTCGAAGAAAATTGGGTAGAGAATCAGATGTCAATCCATTTAAGGTGGTCTTAAAATCGATCTCAAAAGATGAGAATAGAATATCATACCCCATTTAAGGTGGTCTTAAACTTATCTCGAAAAAAATTGGGTAGAGAATCTGATGTCGTAATCCATTCAAGGTGGTCTTAAAACTGATCTCAAAAGATGAGAACAGGATGTCATACACAATTTAAGGAAGTCTTAAACCTATCTCGAAGGAAAATTGGGAATTCAGAATGTTGGCCTTGATCTCAAGAACACTGTGAAAATAGTGTAGAGAATTTGTGGTGTTGAGCCCATAGATATAGGTGATGTGAAGATTGACAGTGCTGAGGAAAAATTTGTAGGATTTTGTGCAGTGTGAAACTCTGTGAGGATTGTGACAAATTGGTGCAGACAAGGGCACTCGTGTTGCAAAATCGGAGAGTGAGGAACCTCGAACTCGAGGGAAACAGACTCATTAAGTTTATAATTTTATTTTCTTGTTGTCTTTATCACATTTAATTATCAAAGTATACTTTTCAAAATTTAATTTTCGTTGGTTGATTTAATTTTCAAAAACTTTATTAAAATTTTATTATCAAAATTTTGTCGTATTGTTCTTTGTTCGTTATAAATTGGAACCAACGTATGGTTCTGCGGCTCTTTATAAATCGCACAAAAGGACAATTTAACGAATTCATTGAATCTGGAAGAAATTTCATTAATCCGCTTCAGATATGCGCTACAAAACTGAATACATGCTGAAGCATCAAAAGATAACATGTTAATACATTTAAAACATCATATACTGAGTACATATTATATACTGAACATATCTGAGACATTTCATATCCTATCTGCTACTCTGACGTAGTACAAAAAGTGACAAAAACTGTCTATCTGTCCTCTATGGCGAACTCCTGATAAAGCTGACCTACTAAGCCACGCTTCAGGATAAGAATTCCTTTCACGTGTACTAAGAGTTACAATCATCTCATAGTTCGTATGAGCACAGCTCTTCCAACTCTGGGTTCGGACGGAATCTATGCGGGATTTTACTATCATCCATTCTTCTTAATGTCACAGAAACTCTGCGGTGTTGTACTCCCGGGATGCAGTGTTTAACTAGATCTGCTCCATTTCTTTTTAGAATTAGTACTGAACCAACTGGCAGCGGAATCTCAACAGATCCTCTGAACTCTCCAAGGCCAACAATATCAATTTCTTTTCCAAACAGAATGTTACTCTTGCTCATGAATGACATTGTGCAGAAAGGCCTTACAAAATCATGTTTATCAATATGCGGAGAGATGCAGTCTCCTTCATCATAAATGTTGATTATACAACTATTCGGAATGCAGTATGCCGGTAGTATGCTCCACCTGACCATCCTTTTAATCATTCTTTTTATCTCAGATGGCAGAGGATCCACCTCATCGTATCTTAAGATACCTGAGGGTTCCCTAGCTTATCTTCGACAAAGTTGTAGCAACAACCACACTGAATGATTATCATGTCTTTCCCGTGCATCCATTTTCGCGGTTATGAGTAAGTTTTCTTCATTGACAGACCGGCTCGACCTCGGTCTCTCAAGTCAAATACGCAGTAAAAAATTCTTCTTTCATCATTTTCGAAGAAAACTCCTGTATATAACTCTATGCATACGGCGGTTGGCATTACGACATTGTGTTCTTCCGAGTGGCGCATTTGACACTCTTTCTTAATCCTAAATCTATGCTTACGGCGGTTGGCATTACGGCGTTGCGTTCTTCTGTGTGGCGCATAGAGCTTTTTTATGTCAAGAGAAAAGACTTATGAAAGAAGCAGAAGATACACTTACCCCAATTCCTGAGGGAAAAATCTATAACCCATGGAAGAGGGAGACTTCTACCAGTTCACCTGCTACAGAGGATGAGTCCAAGTTTGTTGCGGAGCAGACACAATTAGAAATTCCAGATGAACTTTGTAAAGGTTGCCCGATGTGCAACGTTGAAATTCCAACACAAGCATCGACAAGAGGAGCATTTGTGGAGTGCCCGAGATGCAATGTCTTACATTTGGATCACTGCAGCAGCTTTGAAAAATATACGTCCGCCAACACAGGGTGCCAGGAGATAGCGCACCCAAATACGGAGTCATATATTCCACTGCATACGAAGCCAAGTCAGACATGTTTTCCCACAGACAATGAAATGAAGGAGCAGCCCCGACGACCACAAAGGATTCCTACTGCAGAATTAGAAAGAATGAACAGAATTAAGAAAAGAGAATTTGAATTCTATGAAGAAATCCAAGGGAAATTTGTCAACATTTTGGAAGACCTAGAGCTATATACAGTTTTCTCCGAAAATGATGAAAAAAGAATTATTGACTGCGTATTTGACTAGAGAGACCGAGGTTGAGCCGGTCTGTTAATGAAGAAAACTTACTCAGAGTCGCATAAATGGATGCGCGGGAAAGACAGGATAATCATTCAGTGTGGTTGCTGCTACAACTTTGTCGAAGATAGGCTAGGGAACCCCCCGGTATCTTGAGATACGACAAGATGGATCCTCTGTCTTCTAAAATAAAAAAAATGATTAAAAGAATGGTTAGGTGGAGCATACTACCGGCAGACTACATTCCGAATAGTTGTATAATCAATATTTATGATGAAGGAAACTGCATCCCTCCGCATATTGATAACCATGATTTTGAAAGGCCCTTCTGCACAGTGTCCTTTACGAGCAAGAGTAACATTCTGTTTGGAAAAGAAATTGATATTGTTGGCCTTGGAGAATTCAAAGGATCCGTCGAGATTCCACTGTCAGTGGGTTCAGTACTAATTCTAAAAAGATATGAAGCAGATCTAGCCAAGCACTGCATCCCGAGAGTAAAATACGCATGGATTCCGTCTAAACCCAGAGTTGGAAGAGTTACGCTCGTATGAGCTATGAGATGGTTGCATCTCTAAGTACACGTGAAAGGAATTCTTATCCTGAAACGTGACTTAGTAGATCAACTTGATCAGGAGTTCGCCATAGATAGAGGATAGATAGACAGTTTTTGTCATTTTTTGTACTGCGTCAGAGTAGCAGATATAATATGAAATGTCTCAGATGTGTTTAGTATATGATATGCACCCAGCATATGATGTTTCAAATGTATTCAGCATGTTATCTTTTGACGCTTCAACATGTATTCAATTTGTAGTGCAAATATGAAGCAGATTAATGAAATTTCTTTCAGATTTCAATGAATTTGTTAAATTGACTTTTTGTGCTATTGATAAAGAGCTGCAGAATCATACATTGGTTTCAATTTATAACAAACAAAAAATAATACAAGAATAATTTGATAGTAAAATTTGAATAAAGTTTTTTAAAAAGAAATCAACCAACTAAAATTAAATTTTGAAAAGTATACTTTAATGATTAAATGTGAGAAAGAAAACAAGAAAATAAAATTATAAATTTAATGAGTTTGTTTCTCTCGAGTTCAAGGTTCCTTACTCTCCGATTTCCCAGCACGAGTGCCCTTGACTGCACCAATTTGTCACAACACTCATAGAGTTTCACACTCTGCACAAAATCCTACAAATTTTTCCTCACCACTGTCAATCTTCATATCCCCTATATCTATGGGCTCAATACCACAAATTCTCTACACTATTTTCACAGTGTTCTTGGGATCAAGGCCGACATTCTGATTCCTAATTTTCCTTCGAGATAGGTTTAAGACCACCTTAAATGAGGTATGGCATCCTGTTATCATCTTTTGAGATTGGTTTTAAGACCACCTTAAATGGATTATGGCATCCGATTCTCTACCCAATTTTCCTTCGAGATAGGTTTAAGACCACCTTAAATAGGGTATGACACTCTATTCTCATATTTTGAGATCGGTTTTAAGACCACCTTGAATGGATTATTGCATCTGGTTCTCTACCCAATTTTCCTTCGAGATAGGTTTAAGACCAACTTAAATGGGGTATGGCATCCTCTTCTCATCTTTTGAGATCAGTTTTAAGACCACCATAAATAGATTATGACATCTAATTCTCTACCCAATTTTCTTCGAGATAGGTTTAAGACTACCTTAAATGGGGTATGACATCCTATTCTCTTCCTTTGAGATCGACCACGTTAAATGGGGTATGACATTATATTCTCATGTTTTGAGATCGGTTTTAAGACCACAATAAATGGATTATGCCATCTGATTCTCTACCCAATTTTCTTCGAGTAAGTTTAAGACCACCTTAAACGGGTATGACATCATATTCTTATCTTTTGAGATCGGTTTTAAGACCACCTTGAATGGATTATGGCATCCGATAAGTTTAAGACCACCTTAAATAGGGTATGACATCTTTTTCGCATCTTTTGAGATCGGTTTTAAGACCACTTTAAATGGATGACATCCGATTCTCTCCCCAATTCCTCGAGATCCGTATGAGGCCTCCTTAAATGGAACAAGGCTTCTGATTCTCATTCCGGGATGGATACCCGAATTTCAATTCTCATTTTGAAATTAGTCCCCAAATTCTGATTCCCATTTGTCGGAGCACCCAAAACTTGATAATTTGAAATTCACCTTCTAATCCCCAGTGAGAGTTCTGAATCCTCGATTTTGATCGTATATTCACTTACTAACTCCCGAGCGGAAACAACTGTCACTCAATTTTACGTTTGTTCTAAGTATGCTGGCTTAGACATCTTTGTTGGTTTTGTTGATCTCTTCGGTCAACGTCAATACGTGCGGTGTGCTTGTCCGACACACCAGACCTATTGGGGGTTCATTTGTTGACCTCATTTTTAGTGAGGTATACTTTTCCTCTCAGGGTTTAGGGTCTAGCTTTAGGATCCTCCCTATGACTAGCTTAGAACCTTAGTAAAGGGACCCACCTCATTTTAGAAATCCAAACTGCTTCTATATTCTTTTGAAGTTCCGCATGTGGTTATTTACCTCTAGTACTTAGAAGGTTGAAACTAACATGAGAAAACTTAAAAGGAGTCCCTATAGGACCTTTAAGCCTTAGGATTGTCTTTGGCACAATTTGCACCTTCGCGCGCACAAACTTCGTAGTTCGAACGGTCGACACGCTCGAATACCACAATGCACATCGCGTGCGTCGTTATTTTTTGAAACAAATAAATTTTCCTAGCGATCCATCGCGAGCCGAAATTTTGACGAAAATTAAATTTGATGCGTTTTTGACCCCATCATCGATGAGGTTGTCAGAACGACCTCAAATGACGAAACATACTCCGCCGGCGCGTCCAGAACATCGACTTTGACTAGGAAGAACACCCATTTTGATATGATTCCGTGTGGGGTCAAATTGTGTCTGAATCCATGAAATTTGGGTAAAATATTAACTTAAAATAAAAAGTATGAAAAAAGGAAAATCCTAAATCCCTAATTCGCTCACACCTCTCGCCCCTCATTCCCAATTCCTCCAAGGCGCGACTCCAACCGAGCCTCCCTCCCGACTGAACTCCTCTTCTTCTCCATTCGCGAACCCTAGCCGCTCCCTTTCTTATGCGCCGACCTAGCAGCTCCCTTTCCTAGGCGCTGACCTAGTCTGATCTTTGTCGCTCTTGTCGCGATTCTGGTCGATTGCACCTTGTGTTCAGTTCACCACAGGTAAATTCAAGGGCAGTCTCCTCCTCTTGGCTATATAAACCCCTCTTGGGAGAAGATTTTCTGTTGTTGGAAGTTTGGCTATTGGTATTTTAGAGGAGGAAATTTCGGCGAGTTGCTGAATCTCTTGATTCTTTTGGGCGTTTGGGGTTGTTGAAGAAGTTTTGTTGGATTTCCCACTATTAGAAACTTCGCTTGAAACAATTGGCTTTCTTTTATTCTCCTTTGATTCTCAATTTTTTTCCTATGCTATTAGCTTTATTTGAGTTCAATGTTATTCATGTGCATAATGTTGATGTCGTAAAAGAGGAGGGTCAAATGCATTTGTTTCTCTTTTATGCGTACACTAGGAGTAAAGTCAAGGTGTCGTGTCTTGCTTGTACTACTAGCTTAATAAATTTCAGCCCAGGCTATAAGCACTAGAAAATGATTTCTGTCTGATTATATTATTGGTATCATATTAATGTTTTGAAGTCATCAATCTCTTCAAGGGATGGTTTGATGGCTCTCACTCAAGGGAGATCTAGATGTTTTGTGGCTTGTATAAGTGAGGTTCTTTGTTAATTGTTTTCTTTTATTTTGAAGTTTTTGAGAGTTTTTTAGTGTCTTTCTTTAGGAAATTAAGTTATATTGGCATATAGAGGAGCTGAAGCACTTGTCTTAACACCCCAATAGGGAAATTTACATACATACCACACAGTATTTTTTTATATGTTTACATACATAACCTGCATTGATATGCCATAAGAGATTTGAATGCTATAAATGTAAAACTTGGGCATTTGAGCTGTAGATATATGGAGAATTGAATGACTTGTATGTATAAATGAAAGTTTGGGTGTTAGATACGTGTATTCATATGATTTATGTGGTATGCATATAAAACTTGTCTCTCCACATTTATGCCGCTTAGGAGGTGCTTCCATCTTTTTAATGTGAAATATATCTTTTTATGCATGAGATTAAAATACTGAAATGTCATGTGTACATTAATATGAAAACTTAGGTGTGTAGGTTTTCTCAATTAATTGTGTTTACATGTATAGCGTTTAAATTTTGTATGTATATGTGCAGAATTTTTTAGAATTCCTGTATACTCACATGTATAAAATGTATGTCTGTTATCTTCATCATCCCTAAGCATCTAGATGTGTAATATCTAAATTTTAAAGTGGAAGTTTGCTAGTTTTGAAATCTTAACACTTGCATTTATATACATCTGATTTTTGGATATTAGTTTTACAGATTTTTTTGTTATTCTCATATATTTACATTTCTAGCACTTAGTTTCAAACATAAAATTTCAGATTTTATATTTACACCTCTATTAATTAGTCTTCAATGCTTACATATATGTCACTTTGCCTAGGGCCACAAGCATAAATGAAAAATGCGTACTTTACTTCAGACTATTGGAATTGTGTATTTTTTTATATATATGCTATGAAAATTTGGAAATCATAAATGTAAAACAAATTTAAGTACTAGTTGCATGAATAAAATATGAGATTGTTGTCATTTTTTGTCTACGAAATTTTTAAACTTGCCAATTTGGTTCTTGTCACTTAATATATATGCGTGAAGTGTCAGATTTATGGATCAAGGAGGGTCAGATGGTTTATATGCAGAATTTTTATTTTATTGACATTTATGCATGTAACACTTAAGGTGGATAGATACATATGCAAAATTCTTTATTTTTATAGACATTTATGCATATAGCACTTAAGGTGGATATATACATATGCAGAATTCTTGATTCTTATTGGTATTTATGTCTCTTTCCCCTCTTGACAAATAATTATTTGCATAAGGTTGTTTTCAGGGTGGAGCTTTATGGTTTGTCAATCTTGCATGTTAGTTTATTCACTAATTGGACGTATTAAACATTACATTTTGGGCTATTTTCGAGACATATTTGGTGCTCCTTTGCGACATTAGAAAGAAGTTTCAAACGAGTTTTTTTTTCAAATCTATATCGTTGGATATCGAGAATTGTTTTAAACGCAATTTTGAGGTTTTAGTGCTGGCATTTTGATGTGATATGAAAGGTTTTGGAGCTTAAAAAGTTACCGTCTAAAAATTATATGCCTTTTGTTTGTTTCACAAAATTTGAAGGCTTTTAGAATTTAGTTTTGGGAAGCATAAAATTGATGTGAATTGGATTCATGAAAAGTTTGAAAACTCACAAACTATTATTTGAGAAAATTTTGGAATTGATTTATGAAATATTTGGATGACGTGAATGCAACATTTGGGTTTAGGCTTGGGTGTGTAAATGCGTAAGTATTGTGGGGCCACGTCTGTAATCATTGCGTTGGTTCAGACTCCTTGCTGTTTCGACTTGCTTGAAATGCAGTTTGGAAATGATTCCATTTGGGTTGATTCATTTACGAAATTGGAGGAAATTATACTCTTTTGGGTTGATTCGTGGATCGTTGGGCTGCATTTTTGGGATTTTTCGTCGATCATTTTAGATGCGTTTTTGAGGGTCACTCCACCTTTTACTTCTTCGTCATTTTAGGTGGATTGTTCCCTCCTTTCTCTCACCCCATTTTTCCTCTTTTGTTCCTTGCTTCTTGGCTTGATTTAGGTGTTTATATCCCAAACATAAGCACACATATATAGTCGTCGCTTTATATGAACCATCAAGCAAGGCTATAAGTTGAACGGTTCATTCTGGGATTGGGTTTTGATGATAAAGACATTTGGTAGTAGAGCAGAATAATATTTCATCCTACGACATCGGGACCCGACTCAAGGACCCGGTGAAATGTAGGATGACAAATTTATTCACCNTGTAGGATGACAAATTTATTCACCGACACCAGACAAGCAGAGCACCCTTGTTTTCTTAAGTTGTTGGCGGTCCTAGCTCGACGGCGTGATCGACTTGTGGACAATCATATTTTATATAAAGTACAATGATAGGAATAGACATGTTAGTTACAAAAATATTTTGACTACAAAATTTGATACTACTTATATGCATGAAACCTATATGCATGTCAAAATATAAATTTTAAGTAATATAACTAGATTTTCCACTTGTCAATCACCGGTATTTGGCTAAGGAGTACTCTCCTAAGTTGGTATTGTAGGAAACCCTTATAGTTGAATGTTGGGTTTTATATATACAGGTGACCGATGTTGCCTTCGGAGTCTCTCGAAACTACCTAAATCTGAGCCCACCCGAACCTGAATGCTTATAATTGTTTCACTTGTTATTTCCTTCGAGATTTCCCTATGTCTTGTATTTTTCTTTGAAATTATTTTGTGAGTCACTTGAGTTTATTTGATGAGTCATAGAATGGAGAACCCAAGGGCAAAATGGTAATTTTAGAATTTTAATGTCTTAATTAAATTTTAAGATTAATCAAAGGTTAAATGGATAATATTGATCATAATAAACTTTTTGGATGATTGAAATATAATGAGTTAAAAGGTAGAAATCAATGTTACATTTTTATTATAAGAGTAAAGTTGTAATCTCGATAATTGTCATGATTTGGAAGATAATTTAATTAAGATGATCCTAAAGTGTTGGAATTAAGCTATGAAGATAGTAATTCACTCATTTAAGGCCCACAAATTGGTGATTAGATACTAAGTCTGATATTAATGAGAATAGAAATTCCATTTTAATATTTAACTATCTTAAATTTATTTTGAAAATTGAAATTGAGAGGGTCTAATAGTGAACTAGGTTCGATATGTAATAATTGTCTTAATTGAGATTAGAAAAGATAGACTTAATTAATTGATTAAAACTTTCAAACGTTTTATACCCAACTTTAACTCTGACATTAAACTTCTTAATGACTTTGGACTTATCCTTTGGGGTACCCACTCATATAACTATCAAGTGAAATGTTAAGTGACTATCTAACTTACTTTATTTCTCGGGATAATTAAAATGTCAAAGTTCGCTTAGTAATGAGGTAATTTTAATTTGACCTTGTTATGATTAATAGAACAATATAATAAGTTCAAAATGAACTCGAAACATTTCAAGAGACCTTTAAAGCGGTTCAGGGTCATTCCACGAACACATTGGAATCTCTTGGATATTTTGAAGAACAAATTGAACTTGTTATATTTTGCTCTAAAATCATCCACTAAGATCTTTCGGAACTCAATAAGTCATAGTTTGGGGTCTGTTAGATACACATTCATCTACTCCTGCAATTTATTTAATTTCCTGCAAAATTATATATATGTTGCAAAAGCTAAGGCTTCAGCGAGAATGCCGAGAAGATGACAGGTACGCTTTTACAGTATAATTTAATTTCTGTCATTTTATTTTCTGCAATTTACTTTCACTGCAAAATATCATAACTGTTTGGTTGTGCACTTTATTTTATTTGCAAAATCAAAACTTTAAAAAAATTAATCAACATTTTCAAAATCTAAAACAAATTGTTTCAAAGGTAACCATAAATCCTTTGAAATGTCACTAAACATAAAATGTCCTTTTGAATTTACGAGAGTCCCTCAGAGGAGGTGACCCGCGGTTGCTAACGAGATCTCCCCGGTTTAAGTGGGTTTCACAACTCGTTTAAGCTAAGTAAATTCAAAAGAAAATAGTGATACTGGAACGAGGAAATCGTGAAATCCTAACCGATATCACTCAAATCAACTTTAACCCCCCTAATGATTGAACTTCAACTTGCCATTTAAACATTTAAACATTAGACTTTAGGACCGCTACTTCGTGGAGGAGCCTGGAGCTAGCTTTGTAAGCAGCCATCTACAACAACATGAGGATCTACAACAGCACGAGGATCTACAACAACACAACCTTCTTAGAATTAAACAACAGACCATAGGATTTCGAGGTTGTCCGCCTAGTGCGACATAAATCCTCAACTCATCTTTAGGCATTTGTATAACGCCACTATACAATTTAAGCTCTAACTCGTCTTAGGATTCCAAGATTGTCGTTCGTCACGATCTAAATCCTTATATCTTCCAGACTATTTGTGGGACAGTTTCGCATAAATATAAGCCCTAACTAATAAAATTGGCAAAGTGGAATATTTAAATAATTATTCTTCTCAAAATTGAAGCCGAACCATAAGATAGATTGGTAAGCCACCGAGGTTCTCTTCAGTATCCATGACATCCCCTAGTTCTTCTTCTTTTAGATTCTAAAATAAAATGTTTCAAATTTGAGTCATCCCCCTTCACACCTCTTTGTTCGATCTTTTAAAAAATCATATCCCCTTGAACTCCTTGAAGATAATATCCCCTGATTTTTATCGAGAGTTTTCTTAGGTAACACTGGTTATCTAAGATGTAATTAACTATATGGATTTGACCTTATAGGAAACTTTTAAGAATTCATCTTAATATAAACCCTATTTAATTTTTTATTAAATAGAGAACTTCTCGATCAACATAAGAAAATAGTTTTTCACAGACTTAAACGAATGTCATAAATTATATATATATATA